>PVKA01015117.1:40796-51005 GCA_004027165.1 Ctenomys sociabilis
AAAAAAAAAAAAAAAAAAAAAAAAAAAAAAAAAAAAAAAAAAAAAAAAAAAAAAAAAAAAAAAAAAAAAAAAAAAAAAAAAAGAAAAAAATGTAGTTGTATGCTTAATTCTTATTTAAAACATGAGTTTGTTTTCTGAAATATCCAGAAAGTAAAATTATTGAAACAAGAAAGTGTTACATGATAGCTTTGCTATTCATACCCCAACCTTTTTATTTTGGTTTTTAAGAAGACACAAGCCCCTAAAAAGTGTGCCACATTACATTTCTTTTCTCTTTCTCTTCCTCCTCCTCCTTCTCCTTCTCTTCCTCTACCTTCTCTTCTTCTTCTTCTTCCTCCTCCTTCTCTCTTTTAAATGCATTTGATACGGGGTCTTGCTCTGCAACTCCAATTGGTAGTGATCTTCCTGTTTTTAGTCTCCACAGTGCTGGGATTACAGGTATGTGCCACTATGCTGGACCCTATTGCTAGCTCAGGGTTCCCGAGGGCAGGGCTGCCCAGGCATGTGGGACCTGGGATCAAACCCTTGTCCCTGCACTGGCCTAAGCAGGCACTTAGCCCACTGAGCTACCTCGCCAGGCCTGCATTACATTTCTTAACAGTTAGTCTGAATATGTTCCCTGCAGTTAGACTATAAGAAGCCTAGAGAAAACCAGCTTGCTTCACCTATACCTAGAAATAAACTTGGACAAAGCTTGGAAATATTCTATATAATATACATGCATACTTTGTCTAGTTTAAAAATAGAATATATAATTAAAACATTTGTAAATTTCACCAAGTTAAAAGAGCTATAAAGGACAGAAGCTAAAACAACAACTGACTTGCTAGATCTTAGGCATAAATGTACCTTTAAGAAAAATGAGTCTGGGGCTGGTGAGAATGCTCAGTGGAGTAAGCACCTGCTTTGCAAGTGCAAGAACCAGGGTTCAGTCCCCAGTCTCACTGGCCTTATGTCTGGGGTATGTGAGCTGGTGACTGGGTCCAGGCCGTGACGGCGCACACCTGCAATCCCAGCACTGGGGAGGCTGAAAACAGGAGGATCAGTATGAGTCCAAGCTGGGTAGTGGGGCCCTGTACCAAATACATAAATGAAAATAAATACATAAAAAATGAAGTTTTAAAGCCCTTCCATTTTAAAGGTTCTTCTTTATCCCTAGCTCAATTATCTAGGCAGAGCCACCTCCCTGGAGCTCTAGTCCAGCCCTCAATATCCTGGGCTGTCACTGTATATTTACTCTGCATCTCCCCAGCTAAACCATGAGCTCCTCAAGGGCAGGAATGGGAATTATTTATCTTTTCATCTCCAGAGTTCAGTGTACAACCTGCGCGGGCCATAGATCATTGGGCAGGATATGGTTAAAGAAACAAAATCCAACGTGGCTTCAGTCAAAGAAGAGTGGAGAGCACAGATCCCAGTTATGGGATTTGTTTTCAACCGTGACCAACCAATTGATTATTGCTTTGGCCAAAAACAACAAACTTTCTTTTTTTGTGCAGGGTCTCACTATGCAGCTTGAACTTGTATTGATCCTCCTGATTTTGCCTCCCTTGTGCTGGGATTATAGGTATGCGCCACCTCACCTGGACTCCATCACGGGCTCAGCATGCCTGGGGGTGGGCTGGTGGGGCATGTGGTGCCAGGGATTGAACCTTGGCCCCTGTGTTTACCTAAGCAAGCACTTAGTCCACTGAGCTATATTGCTGTCCCTAAGAACAAACTTTCAAGACTTCCATCCTGGTACAAATAGGGTGAAACAGGACCTGGGAGGAAAAGGCAGATAGCAAGGGGGCGGGGAGGGAGAGAGTGAGAGAGACCAATGGGATTAGGGATGGTGGAAAGCGGATTGCAATATGTATCAGAAAGGAACAAAATATTGTTAATAGTGAGGACACATTCTCTGTGATCAGACTCGCTGGCAGATCAAATTGTAGGTGATATTGATATTTTTATTAAAATACTAATGACATAATGAAACAAGGAAGTGAACTCCTCACTAGATAACGCTTGTGACAAAGATGGTATGGAACATAGGAAGGGATAAATAAAACTTGTGGAATGAAAAGACAAAGGGAATCTGGATTTATCTAGAGATGGCCCTTTGGATACTGCTGCCTAAGCGCTGTCTTAATTCTTACTGAAGACGGGTCTTGCTCCAAAGGTCTCTCTGGGAAATGTTTGCAGCTCTGTATATATGTTCACCCACTACTATATGTAGTCCTAAGTCCCCTGCAAGGATGAATACATTTTTTCAATGTTTTCAAAATGCTCCAGGACTAGACTCCATGGATCCTCTAACTGGTTCAGGCTTGATTCCCTTTGGGTAGGAATTAGTACTTAGCAGGACACATTCCTGTCTATGTGCTCTGGTTCAATCCAGAATACAGCAGGTGCTGTGTCACTGTTCCATAGACGAACAGCTCTGGCTCAACCTGGAGCTGTCTGTGACACAGAGTCTGTCGGGGCCCTCACTGTTCCATTCCCCTGGAGGCAGGGAGGTAGGCTCTACTCGCCACCCCTTTTCAACTTGCTTTTTTTTTTTTTTTCTTTTGAACACTTAACAAATGGCAAAGCAATAAAGTACAACTTGCAGTGCAACCTTATATTCTCTTACCTCCCTGGAGGAAAAAAAAAAATACTCAAAGGAATATCGGAATGGCTGAAATTTATTCTGTCCTGTGTTCTCCTCAAGTTCAACTTCAGCAGTGACAGATTCTGGTTTGACTGTCCTGATGGCGGTTCTCCAGGTAAAAGGCCATCTGCCCTGAGGAAAATGATTTGCCCTGGGGCAGTGCATAACACGGGGAGCAACAGTCCACTCAGCAGTGTTGGCTAAGAACTTCTGAAAATCTTTTGTGGTGACTTCAGTGAGCTGCCCCTGTTGAGAACTGCTCTCTGGAAAGCTAACTCCAGGACATCTAAAGATGTTTCTGGATTGGAATCTTGGTTTTAACACTTGCTACGTGGGGGCATGTGAGCATGTTCCTTAAGGACTCTGAACTTCAACAGACATTCCTCATCTGTAAAATAAGGAATTATAATACCTATTCGAAAAAGCTCTATTTTTGAAACCATAATATAAAATTCTCATCCATCAAATCACTTACAAGTAAATAGTGTACTTTAAGTTAATGTACGATCTCCTTCCAGAGAAATTCAAGTAGGGCCTCACACCTTAACCCAGGGACAGAAGCATTGATGGAACCATGCAGTGGCTCAAAATTTTTGGCAAATGACAGTGTGAGTCAGAAGGAAAAAAGCTTCCAAAATCAACAGAACCAAGAATACTGGCCTCAGAAACAGGGAAGGTAGTGGCCGAAAGGAAGATGATTCATTCATTCAACAAATTGAGCACCTCGTATGTGCCAGGTCCTGTTCTTAGGGCTAAAGGTCTTGTGACTCAAGACAATGAAGCCTGTACCTCTGGAGTCTGTGTTCTAGTGGGGGAGGGCGGGAAAGCCAGAAATATAACAGATCAGCTCATTATCAAGT
Source organism: Ctenomys sociabilis (assembly GCA_004027165.1). Taxonomy (NCBI): domain Eukaryota; kingdom Metazoa; phylum Chordata; class Mammalia; order Rodentia; family Ctenomyidae; genus Ctenomys; species Ctenomys sociabilis. The sequence continues at coordinate 44,289 of PVKA01015117.1, forward strand.
GTTTCAAAAGAGATGCAAAACTGGAAACAGGGATAGGTTGTTAGGACTTGCAGTTTTGATCAAGGTGGTCAAGGCTGCCCATCTAAGAAGCTGATAGCAAAAAAACAAAGAAGAAGAGGATATCTCCGAAAGGTCATGGGAGTGAGGTAGGGTGGAAGTAAAGGAGGACAGGTAAAAGAGGCTGGAGGGACCAGGCCTAGTCTCAGCTCCCCGCTGAGTGCCTGTTGATGTCACGGAGAACAATGTCTGTGCTCACTATGGCTTTTATAAAACCAGCAGACAGTGCCCCGATTCACCTGCTAGATATCAGCCTGTTTCCAGTAGCTGCACTTTTAAGAAAGTAGAGGAGCCTGTCTCCAAAGCAGGATTGCTGTGTGCGATCGTGCAGACTGTCCTGTGTTCAGGCTGCTGCTTTTAAGCAAGCTCCGTTCATATTTTCCATCTTCTGTATTTGTATGTTTATGAAGATTTTTTGGCAGGTATCAGCAAACATTTTTCAAATAAAAGGCGATTTTATGATAATCTTCTGACTTGTGGGGATAAAGCATCCTGAAGAAGGGACACTTTCTTCTAATTCTCATGAAGGCATATGGGAGTCAGCAGCAGCACAAAGGGCCGGATTTTCAAAAGCTCCCAGGAGTTTGTTGACTATAGACTTACTGGATAAACAATACCCCTGCTCTGCTGAACTTCTGCTGTGGAAGTTGTAGAATTTCTTATTTATTTATTTAAATAATTTTATGGAGAAAGAAGTAGCAATGAGTTTCAAAACAGGCTAGTAGCACAGTTACAATAATTAATACATTGCATATTGCTGTCTTTGTAGTAGTTGTCCCTAGTACAAGAGTTAGAATTTCTGTGTTAGAGAGAGCAGTTTAAAGGCAAAGATGAGGGAGCCACATTTTGAGGACAAGCAAGTGTTGTTGGTTTAGTTTGGAGAGCAGCTGGTAGGCCTGGGGAGCTGTAACGTACTGAACACTACTACGAATTCTATCACTGTATACTGCTCTCTTCTCAGTTTGGTCTCTGCTAATATCCCTGGCCTCACCTCTCACCATCTCTTGCTATGCTGTGGGTGTAGTTGGACCTCACAAAAGTTTCTGTGTTGTAAGCTTCACTTCCATGGATGGAGTCAAAGTTAAGAGCTGAGGCCCAGGTCACCTGGGTGTGGCCATGAAGTGATCAAGGATTGATTCATTTAGGGATTAAGATAGTTCTTCTGGCTCCTGAATTAGTTCTCAGGAGAGTGAGTTATATGAGGGAAAGCTCAGTCCTAGAACCACTTTCTGGCTTCCTGCCTTATGCTGTGTTGCTTCTGCTATCATTGTCATTTGCCAAGAGAGGGCCCTCACCAGAGACTGCACTGTGCTGTGTGGATTTCAACTTCTAAACTGTGAGATAAATAAACCACTGGTCCTTATCAATCACCAGCCTCAGATATTTTGTTACAGCAACAGAAAGTGGGCTGATACACCCCTGTGCTGAGATTGTGCCCTCACTACTTGAGCTGACAGGTCACTTGAAAGCATTTGCACTTGAGGTTCTACTACCTCAAGCATCCCTTGATGCCCGCTCTGCCCCCTCCTGCTTCATTTTTTTTGCCCTTGAGTTGGCTGTTCTGTGAAGCCTGGGGCTGGAATCCCACTTCACACACACATGATTGTTCTGTTCTGATGGTTGTGAAACTTTTTATTAGTTCCTTTTTAGTATTTTTCTGTCTGCAATAAAATGACAGATTCATCTGTCTATTTATATCATAGACCACACACTCCTTAAGGCCAGACTGTGTCTTATTAATCTTGGTAAACTCTCCCTAACACTATAGTTGCTCAATAAAGGTGTTGCCTAGCAGTGCTTCTCACATATAATTACTAAGTATTTCTGATGATAATGAAGAAAATGGCACTTTATCCCTTACAGATGACATAGAGTGCAACAAATACATAATACAGGCAGCTTTTAATCCTCTAAGTCTTAAAAGGCTACTTTTTCCATCTGTCATGTCTGCACTGAGCCTACTAATTTCTTAGGAACTGAGATAAATATGCATCAAATAAGTACATAGGCAGATAAGAATAACACCTAGGATTATGGGGACATGGATCAAATGTCCTGAGCGACAGTCTTCATACTTGAGGGTAGATGCAATGCTCCTGTGGGGTTGCCGAGAAATCCCATGCCTCAATATGGCAAAGAATGGGGTGCCCAGTGCCCTAAGCCATATAGCTAAGAAGCCCCCTGGGGCTTTGCTGCAGTCATTTCCGTCTCTGCAGGCTGCTCACTGGGGAAATGTACGGAGTATGTGGCCTGTGTAACCCCAGCACATAAGTCTTCTTGGAAAGTTATCATTCTCAGGCGTCAGGCATTTGGATGAACAAAGTTCCCATAGTACTCTAGGGTAGAAATATTCTAATTTAAAAATATTCTCTTGGGTTTGGGAGATAATTTGGCAGTCTAAGAGCCTGTCTAGCAAGAACAAGGAGCTGGGTTTGATTTCTGGTACTGTATGCCCTGCCAGCCCAGGATCCCCAGGTGCACCCTGTGGGCCCCAGAACATCGTGGTGCATGCCTGTAATCCCAGCATTGAGGAGGCTGAGACAGGAGGAAAACCATCAGTTCAATCGCTGTAGCAAGACTGTACCAAATAAATAAAAATGTTCTCCAAGTGGCTTATAAAACGTGTACAAGTTCAACTACTCTAGACCTCTGTGTTATGGTAGGTGGCACATCCATGTATATTTGTTCCTCTGACCTGTGATTCTTCGGAGGCACTGCACTTGTTTCACTCTGTGTCATCTGCAGGGGACAGGCCTGGTAGAGATGGCAGCAGTCTCCGATAAGTGGCGGACTATGGGGGACCAGTCTGAGGCCTTTGGTTTTCTGGAGTAGAAACCGCTCATGGTCTCGCTTGGTTACCACATCAGCTCTGAGAAACAGGATCAGCCCGTGTTTCACCGGTGAGAAAAACATGGGTCAGGGAAGCGAGGTGACTTGCGCAAGGTCACCACACCAGCCAGAACCTGACCCCAGACACTGCATTATGTTGCCTTTTTCTTTTCTTCCCGGTGTTGGGGAGCAAATCCAGGGTCTCACACATGCAAGGCTGGGGCTCCACCATTGAGCTGTGTGCTCCTGGCCTTGACTCTACCTCTGTGGTCACATAGCAGTTATATCTGTAAACCATTAATAGCTGTGATTCTTTTTTTGAGGCATATACTTTCAGCTCTCTCTCTTTCTCTCTCTCTCTCTCCTAGCTCCCTCTCTCTTTCTCACCCTTCCAGACCTCATCTTGTTCTGGTGCAGTTTATATTTATAAATCCCATGGAAAAGTTACTGGAATTCTGATAGGTAATTCCAGTCTACCACATCCAGGACCATCCATGGGATGAATAAAGAAAGAAACACATATCTATACATGTGGGAACTGAAGACTGGTCCTAAGTCCAGTCAGAACAATGGCTAACCACAGCAAAGGCCTGAACCAGGACTGACCCTGGCTTATTATTATTATTATTTTGTTTAAGTTTCAAGTTTATTTAGATATAAGCATGATTCTCATTTATAGAAACTGCTTTTATAATAACAGTCATAGTGTTTCTGTTTACATGACCAGCTGCAGATCGCCAAAGGGGTGGGTTGACCCTGGCTTATTAATTCGTGAAGAAAGGAGTGGCTGGGGATGAGTGACTATGACAATGGAAGGAAGTGTGTGAATTATGTGAGCAAGGCTAGGTAGGAGGTAAATACGATCTCAGCACTGTGTAGAGAGAGACAGGCAGGAAGAGTATTCAGCATAACACTGCTTAAGGAAGTATTTAAGACATGTTTTAGAAAGGAAAAAATGAAGTTAATGATTTTTAAAAAAACATAAGGGCTAGGGCTGGGTCTGGGGCTGGGGAGATAGCTTGGCATAAGTGCTGACCTGGCAAATGCAAGGTCCTGAGTTCGATCACCAGTGCCCCATACCATGCTGGCCCCAGAACCCCAGGGGCCCCGTGGCAGCTCAAAAATGAGCATGGCATCACATACCTGTAGTCCCAACATTGGGGAGGCTGAGACAGGAGGATCACTACCAGTCTGAATTGCATAGTGAGACCTTGTATCAAAAAGAAAAAAACAGGGGGCCTGACATTTGTTGAAGTTATTGTAGATAGATAGCTAGATACACAGCTATTATTTTAATTCTACTTTTGAATATAGTTTGAGCTTTTTTTTTTTTTTTTTTTTTTTGTCTTTTTGAGGCAGGGTCTCACTATGCAGTTCAGGCTGGCCTTAAGCTCACTTTGTAGCTCAGGCTGGTCTCGAACTCACAACAATCCTCCTGCCTCAGCCTCCCAAGTGCTGGGATTACAGGCATGTGCCACCATGCCCGGCTTTTGAGCTTTTTTCATAATAAAATGTTAAAAAAAACCCAAGCAAGTTAATAACAAAGAGACAAAATAGGACCCCCAATAGTAATAGAAGCTCTGGCCAGGAACTTCTGAACTAAAGAGGGTAAACGGAAAAGTTCCAAGACTTGCCACTAGAAGTGCCTGCCTCCTATGCAGCACCCAGACCAGGGCATGTGGGTGACAAGGACAAGGTTTGGTTAATTTTGCCTGAGGGTTTAGAAATACCACTACTGTTGGCCAGAGCCCCTTCCTCTGTGGGAGGCTGGTGGTATCTGGCCAAGCCATTCCACTCTGGAGCTGCACTGCTGAGTCCATAACCCTAGCTCTGCCACATATCCCCTCTGCAATCCTGGGAAGTTACGGAGCTTCTGTGTATTCCAGGCTTTGTTTTCTGTAAATAGGCAACAATAGTAGTAGCTACTCCATTGGGCTGTTGTATCACATGAAATACATATATTACATGTAAGTACATAATTTATAAAGGATAGTGTTTGAAACATAGTACACTAGTACTACATATACTTGCTACACTTATACTACTAATAATTATTCCTCCTGCTTCCTGTATGTAAGGGCAATCTGATTTCTCAGGAACTCTGTTTCCCCTATTTTTACCAGTGAGTCAGTTTTGCAAAATGTCTGAATTTAAATAGTAGATTTGTCAGTCTTTTCTGGGCAGCTGTGATTCAGAAAAGGGGGAAACAGCTTGTACATGTGTGTTAGGAAACAAAATCTGATGGAGAGCGGTAAGCTGTGCCATAAATGCACAGCTTGTATGAAAAGTAACATGTATTCATCTTTTATACATGTAGCATTGTATGCATTTGTGTCTATAGTTATAGATGTTGATTTACAGACTATATACATAATAGTTACTGAGTGCGGATGGTGGTTATTTCAGGGCAGTAGCATTTCAGGTAATTTTTTTTTTTACTTTATTCTTTATTTTTTAATTAATTTTATTGAGAAACAAAAGCAATGAGACAGTTTCAAATGCAACAGCTTGTAGTAGGAAATCAACCACCAATTGCTCTGTGATTTTACACACACTGTTCACCTCACTGGGCTGCTGCATCGTCATTTCTAAAGGGATTTGAATGATTTGGAGTGGGTGATCCCTCATGTTACTTTCAGCGTTGACCATCTGGGGTTGTGTCTTGGCTTCCGATTTACTTGTAGAAGTTCTGGCAGCCTGTGAGATAGCTCAGTGGACTAAAGTGCCTGCTAAGGCAAGCGTAGGCAAGCAGAGGGATGGCGGTTCAGTCCCAGACACCACATGCCATGCCAAAGCCATCCCCAAGAAGGGCAGAGCAGGCCAGAGTCCGGGGGTAGTGGCATACGCCAGCGCTGGGGTGGCTTGAAAGCAGGAGGATCACCATGAATGTGAACTGCACAGTGAGACCCTGAGCAACCAAATACATTAAAAAAAAGTGGTCAGTACCAGGATTTTGAATTTTAAATACTGTCATAGATTTAAAACCTGATTGTAACAAGATCTCTTATCCTGAAATACTGACTGATGCCCCATCACTCTGTACTTTGTGAAAGATGCCTGGTTCATTTTTAAAAGAACAAATCATAGATAATGTATTAAACTTTCAAAGAACATAAATCACTTGTATTTATATGTGTATATATATAATGATTTCTTGACAATGTCTGAATTCATACTAGAATGTCAAATAAAAATACACATGTCATATAAGCTGATCTTTACTTAGGCAGTGATATAAAGCTGAGTATATAAATATCTGTCTACTTATAGATATTTTATTATGCTGCATATTTAGTTATATATAGTGAGATAAATTCAAGATACGTATTGGGAACCAGCCTACTTTGTGGATCCTTGTGTTAGGAATATCTAGAATACTTTATTAAAAAATGTGCTAAAGTCTTTTTTATTTTTTTGTCTTTTTGAGACAGGGTCTCACTATGTAGTTCAGGCTGGCCTTGAGCTCACTTTGTAACCCAAGCTGGTCTCGAATTCACAGGCATCTTCTTGCCTCAGACTCCTGAGTGCTGGGATTACATCCCTGTGCCATAAATGCACAGCTTGTATGAAAAGTAACATGTATTCATCTTTTATACATGTAGCATTGTATGCATTTGTGTCTATAGTTATAGATGTTGATATACAGACTATATACATAATAGTTACTGAGTGCGGATGGTGGTTATTTCAGGGCAGTAGCATTTCAGGTAATTTTTTTTTTTTACTTTATTCTTTATTTTTTAATTAATTTTATTGAGAAACAAAAGCAATGAGACAGTTTCAAAACCAATTAGTAGGACAGTTTCAATAATTAATACATTGCATATTGTT
>PVKA01015118.1:0-50771 GCA_004027165.1 Ctenomys sociabilis
AAAAAAAAAAAAAAAAAAAAAAAAAAAACAAAAAAAACAAATCAGGGTTCCTGAACTTGCCAAGCAGGCATTTAGACTGCTTGCTGAGCCTTCTCACGGAAGAAATCTTTTTTAAAAAGTTAAATATTTTTAAAAAGTTACATATTGTGCCATTCCCCAAGCTTGCCTACACTGTAAGTAAAGCAATCCACATCTTATACTTTGTGCACGAATACTATATTGCACGATGAAAGATATTCCCCATGACTTTAGCCACCTAAGTGCATATGCTCTTGAATCTCTATGCTTTCTATAGACATGAACTGAAAAAAGGATGAGAGAACAACTCCCACAGGATTAAGGGTTTTGAGATTTTTCAATTTTTCTCAAAATTGTAAATAACTGATAAAAATACAACATAATTTTCATAGATATTTACAGGCATCCTCTCCCACACAAGTTAATTTGTCCTCACACAATCTTATTTACAAACTTAGTTTCATACTCACTTGTAATTTATTTCCATGTTCCTTTACTATATGTGCATCAGTTGCTTCTCTGATTTTTCAACTGACTTGTATATAACAACTTCCTATCTTATTGCTAATAATGAGTTATGTTGAATGTTTAACACATGTTGACTGTATGTGTCATTCTATGGTTTAGCATTTTGAAAATCAGTATTTAATGATATGAGAAAACAGCATCCAGAAAACATCTATTTTATGTATTCCATTCATGAAATCATAATTTTATTTGTCGATTAATTCTCCTAGATTTACTTCATGTTTCGATTTTTTTCCAGTGTAGACTGACATTATCAATGTGCTTAGTTCCTAACTCTGTAATTTAGAATTTTCAACTTACTGTGAAACTATTATTAGCTTAATAAAAATTCTCCCTAAAAGAACACCCAAATTTAATCTTCTTTTTGACCTACCAGTTTGTTTTAAGGAGTACTTTTTACCTATATTAGTCTGAAGAATGGTTTCTTAAACAAACAAACCTAACCAATCCTAATCCCCAGAATATACGAATATATTATTTTACATAATCCCTGGACTATATGGAGCTCTTTTTCTGCTTAGCCAACATGCACAGGTAAAGAACCTTGAAATGTGATGATTACCTCGCTAAGGTTCTTGTAAGACTGAAACAGGATTATCAGAGTTAGAAAAAGTAGTACAAGGACAGAAGTGAAGAAAGAATAGGAGACTTGAAGACGGAAACAGGTCAAAGAGGTATAGCTATTTGATAATTGCACTGTGCCTCTATGGTAATCGAAGAAAACAAGCAGAAGGCAAAAGTTAGAGGAAACTTCCAGAAGCTAGAAGTGAGATGTACAGTCCCATGCAGTCTTCAGAAGGAGCTCAGCCTGTGAAGTAATTTTAAATTTGTGTTTAAAATAACAGAACTGTATTGTTATAATTTCAAGGGCCACAAGTTTAAAATGACTAAAAGTCGTGAATGATGTGCAAAGAAAACAATAATTAATAAACATTTGTTTATATTTGAATATTTCTAATAAATAAAATGAAAAACCATTAGAGATCGTATCTTACTTTTTGGTTTTATATTGTCATATGATTAGACTCTCCTAAAACAAAAGGAAATATGTGTAACCTTTTTAACATGGTAATTCATGGTAGGGAAAAAGGAAAAGGTTGGGGCACATTAAATGATTGGACCATTGATATTCAAACTAAAGAACTGGCCCGAAAATAAGTGAGATGCAATGTTAATTTCATTGAAAAATAAAATGTGGCTTTCATTGACTTCAGTCTCATAGATGTCATTGATCACACAAAATACCTAATTTTTTAAAATTCTCTTGTCCAAAGATAAACATTTACCTTTAATATTAACAAAATTTATCTGTGTAGGTTTATGCAAGAGCTGGTTCAAAAGCCAGCTGTCTATGAAATAGCATTATAAATGCATTCTAATACTATCAGATTTCTAAAAGCACCTAAGTACTGAAATATGTCGTAGAGGCATGTTTATATAAATGTTTATATATATATGACATGGTGTTTCAGAATGTTGCGCAACAGGCACTCTTATAAATCAGGATCTGTAAATGTTTATTTCAATGTGTCCCTGTAGTTGAATAAGTTGGTCAGGGCAGTGTGACACAAAATCTGGTTCTCAGCTGGAAACCCAGGGTCCCGGCAATGAGGTATCCCTCCAGGATTACATATGCATGTAATTCTTAAATGATGGCTCTATGTGACTTCCACCTCATTATTATTTAAATAAGCTTATAAATATTTTACTTAGAATTTACGAATAGACATTTTGCATCTGGATACTCTTATGTTATATCTTCCCATCTACTTTGTTTTTCTACCAGATGTGTTAATTGTCCTTTCATAAAATATGATAGCAGAACATTATTACTACAAAGGCTGATGCTGATATGTATAAAATCTATAGTCTCAATTTAGTTATAACTCTTTGTACTCAGCTTTTAGTAAATTCACCAAAGAGAATTGCCAGAATTTAAGCACAGAGTGACTACAGCTGTGGATTGGAAACATCTAATAGTAAAATGTTATTAATTTAAGACACACTAATGCAAAGCTAGATAAGTTAAGGTTCTCTCAGGGATGTTAACTTATCCTCGTTTAATATATATAACATGGGGTATTTTAAATTATCAGTTAGGTTTCTAAATACATATTTTATTGTGTAGGCTGTATAGTTCTGGTGATATAATGTTACCATGAGAACTATAACTTTTCTGTTTTGACATATATATTTAGACTTACTATCTTGTTGTTACATCTACATTGAATTGTTTTTCAACTATATATTTCTCCTGTCCTGTAAGAGAAAAGAGGATAAAACTAATTTTAAAATTTGCCTGAGTTGTAGGAACATGCATAGTAAAATTAATATTGCAGCACTATAGAAATCTAGGGTCAAAAACATTTCAAAAGACAGCAACCATAGGTTATGAAAATAAAATAGGAAACTGTACTGAACACAAAGATTTCACTATGCTTGCATTCTAATTATATTGATGTAGACATCACTAGTTTGAATGTGTCATTTTCACTATTTACATTTTAATTTCTGACAATTGGTAGGTCCACACATGTGCAAAATATTATTTATGTTATGGTACTTATAAAAATTGATGCATTTCACATACTAATGCCATTCATTCATATTAAAATAAACTTCTTTTGTCTTTCAATAATGATTGTTTTAAATTAAATATGTAGTAACCTTGTTTAAAAAACTTCCTAGATAATAGTTTCAGTTTAAAAACATTTTCAATATATAACTGCAAAGTATGAGATAGTTTTAAACATATATTCATATTTCATTTAAAGGTCAGGACAGAGTAATTTTAAAATTAAATGTATCATGCCATTTCCTTCTTTTGAGGTTTGATAAAGAAAATGCTTACTTTTTGACTTGCTGTGAGGCTGCAATGTCTCAAATTGCATAAATCATGTTAGTATTTGTTAACTGAGATGAATTTGAAACTATAATACTCCAGCTGAAGTTTCTATATAAAGTTATCTATTCCTCTTTGTGTTTGATTTCAAAACAAATAAAAAATGAATAGATATCACACAGGAAAACTGAACTTCATAGTAAATTTGTTTACTGAGTTATATAAGAGCTCCTCGGTTTAAATGTTTATTTTGCATGAACATGGGGGATAGGAATGACAAAAATTGTCCCAGTTAATCACCCAACATTTAATATGTACATATGCTAAAGAGGCAAATGTCACTGTTGTCACTAATATAATGATGACATCTTTTTTGAGTGCAACACTATATACCAAGTCAAAATAAATATGAAAACAGCCCATAGAAAATATCTTTGGTTTTCAAGATAATGTATTGTATTACTACAGTGACCAAAAGCAATAAAAATGAGGCTGTTCTAAGAGTGTCTCTAAGAAAAACTATGGGCAAGTCAATACAGAAGTCATTACTTTTTGAGAGATTGATACAATAGTTTTATTAAAGGTCCATGTTTATTTTTACTGCAATATAAGTATTATCAGTGAAATTCATAGGTAAGATGTTCAAATGTTACATTTAGGTATGTCTGGACTGTAGATTTCTTAGAGTTTAATAAGTGATTGGGTCTCTGAAGCAAAGATTTGGCTATGATGGTGGCCTGCTGTAGAACACCAGGTGAAATCCAGCTGCTGGATGAACATAAACAAAAAAATCCAGCTAAACAAAGCACCCCAATATTTTCTTAACTTAAAAATTATAAGTCATCTGCCTATTTTAATGAATAGAAAACAAAGAATGGGTAAACAAAAAACTATGAAATGTCATTGAAAAAGTATGACAAGACTGTCAGAACTATGAATATTATTTCAGTGGATCATATAATGTATGTATTATGTCTACCAATACACAATAAAAAGATTTGAAATGAAGTAAATTTGCATTAATAAACTTTGTAAATTGGTCCCACTATGGTAATCTGTGTACTCTAAATATCACTATTTATTAATATCTTGCATTTTTCAGTGGTATCCCTTCCACTTTTTTGGTGCTGTGTCTTTATTTTTCATACAAAAAAGAAAATCTGATTTTTTTACAAACATGTTTTTGAAATAAAATATACAAAATCCTTTTGTAAAGCTTTGTCACATCCTTGTAACATTATAAAGATACAGAATTGCTTAAGAGTAGTTACATTTTTCAAACAAAGAGCACATAAAGTGAATTTCAATGTATGCTGCATCATAAGCAAGATCATGAAACTAAACTCTGCTCATTCAATTTTTAGTACTTTATTCAGTCTGATAGTATTCACTTAATTTTAGTCTTTACATTTGTACCATTTATTAAGCTACTAATACAGTTTAGAGAGTAAAGTCAGCTTCCCTGTTTATAGTATCTGTAAGCTTGTATGAGTATAGTGGTTGACAAGGAAGAAAATTATTATTATATCAAAGTATATAGTTTTCTTTTATTTCAAATATATGTGTATTTGTAATTATCTTCCACATATGTAAAACAATAATTCAATGCTTCATTTTAATGAAAACACACATGATGAATACTAATATTTTAATAAAACACACTAGATGGAAATGACTCCTGGTTCATTTATTCACTTATTTCATAAAAATCTATGTATTGCCTGCTACTTTCCAAACTCTAGGTAGATAAGAAATCACATATGAATTCCCTGCCAGGGAGATTCTAATGACATGGGTAACACTAAATTATTTTTTTAAAATGTTAAATATTTCAACTAGCAATGATTATGATAAATAAAATATAGAAGGTCAGTTACATATAATAGTGAGTTTGAGTTTGAGAAAGTAAAAATTTTAAATGAAACAGAGTGTGAAGAATTGCTAAATCTATAAAAATTTAAGATGGTTAGGGAAAATTATTTTGGTTAAAGATGAGCTCAAATGAGTAGAATTTTCATTAAAGAAGATGATACTAGATAAAGAAGTACAAAAATGGAGAGCATTCAAGCATTAGATATTTGAATTTGAAATTTTATAGATTGTGAAAAATAGATGACAATAAGTTTCAAGATATGCTTACATATATGCAAATGGAGAAGGTAGAGGAAAATACAAGTGAAGATGGAAAAGAAACAAGGGTATTACAGTAAGTGGCTTGCTTTCCAGAGTCTTTCATCTATCACTAATGAGGAACAGGAGTAACAATCTAGAGAGAGCTAGTGAGCTTGTTTTGAAACAACTGCATAGAAACAATCAGAAGTGCTCTACATGACCACTGCAAAGGATTTTGAAGAAAAAAACATAATTAATTTGGAAGCAACCATATTAATTGTGTTATCAAATCTGTTTTAATTGTAGCACATTTGGATGAAAAACAGAAACAAAATAAACAAGACTTTCCTTTGTAGTGGATGCAAAATCAGCAATAAAGTTACAGAAAATCCTTTTCATTTAAACAGAAAACAAAACAAAACAATACCTAAGATTACAGTTCAAAACCACATGTGAGGTTTGGTTTCGTTCATGAATTTCAGTCAGTATAGTAGAAAGATTTAGGAAGATTTAAGGGAGGGTGAAGTGTGGGGTGGGCTAAAGAGAGGCAGAGTGCCAGATGGAATGGTGTTTCAGAGCGGAATGCAGATTCCAGCAGCAGTAGAGAATAAGGCTGAGGCTGTGTTGTATGTATTACCGTGAAAAAAATCGCTGAAATATACATGGAAATTTCTAAACTTTTCTTTGCTAGGAGAGATATGAAGACCTAAATTCCCCTATATTTTCTTCAGTAATTAATTGCATAGTATATATGAACATTTTCTGAACATCACTTTTTTGTAAACCTAAATGCAAATGAGTATAACAACATTATATATTTTAGATGCAATGCAATGTTAAAAGAGCATGGACTTATTTGAGTACTACATTTCAACTTTCTGTTTTTTCTTACAAAATGCACTTAAATAATAACGGTATAATATTTTATTTCTATGAGAAACATTTCAGTAAAATCGTGAGTGCTTCCTTTACAAGTGACTAGATTGGCATAGAATTATTAGCTAAATTTTTAAAACATTATTTGCAATAATTAAAATATTTATCACATGTGTGTACCTGTGGAAAAATGAATCAGAAATATATTTATTGCTTACAGATAGAACTTTTACCACATTATTTTACTTGAATGAATAGTAAACCTAAAGAGGTATTATTTTATGACAGAATAATTGCATAGAATTTCTACTATATATTAAATTGTTACATGACATAGTGCATGCTAAGCCTTTTTCTCACTAGAGTTAAACACATAGGCTTTTTTCCTGGCTGTTCAATTGTAACTAAAGGGCTTTTGGGCACATTGTTCTAAAGAATGTAAAATGGAAGAATAAATGAAAAACTTAATGTTTCTTGCTTATATTACAGAAGAAAAAGAAAACCACAGTATTGCTTCTCTTCTTTGTTACATAAACAATACAAATAGTGAAATGCGTTAGTAAGAACTTTAAGCAAGTATTTTAAATGACCTGTGAAATTATACTCCACATGGATTAGGCTACATATCACAACATTTATTATTCTATATATATTTTAATATAAAAATGTCTTGGAATATTTAAAAGTATAATAATCAACTTTTTCTTTTTGTAAACTGTTTTATACCTATTTTTCCTAACACTGATTTACCTGTACCTACTACTTTTTTTCTGCCATACTTCCTATAATGTGAACACATTATACAAATACTTAGACAAGACCTACGTGTAAACTGCTCTGCCTTTTATTTACTTCTGATTTAAAATTTTATTAATGCAGGTCATAGAAATTGTGTAGGGCCATTAGGAATACAAAGCAGTTCCAATGAGTGTTCTGTTAGGAAGACATTTCATATGCAACAGGATAAACGTTCTTTGATTTGGCAAAATCTGTGATCGAATACGTTGAGTAAGTGCACACCCATGTCCGAACCCCTTTCTCTTCCTCCAAGAGTGCCTACCATTCTCCTTAATATTACCAGATGACTTTGACATTCTGTAACCAATCAGTGCTTAGCAGTATAATTCCCACATGCAAGACTCACTGAAGGCTATTGGTTAAGTATGCAAATCAATTTCCATTAAATAACTATCACTGATCAGTAATATTTCAGAAATGTATCCTAGTATGCTGAGGCAAAGACTGTCTTATTTCATTTATGTGCATGCTTTAGAAAAAGAAGAGCATTACAACCAGATGTCTAACAGGAAATACAAATTTTCCTTAAAAATGACTGTTGCATGTTACTTAGATTACTTGATGAGTGTCATCGTTAGAAATAAAAGGGAATTGCTAAAATTTCCAGCATAGGCTATGTAATTTACACTGTTCAGGATACCTTAGTTAATAATTGACTGATGCTGCTGTCCAATTAGCCACAAAAGCACTACTGGCAGTGAGATTCATTTTCTTTTCATGAGACCTGCAGAAAGGAGAGGGGTGTTGGCAGAGACGAGTCCTGGCTAAGGGTCCCAGTCAAGATCACACAAGTAATGAATAGGGTGGTAGCACCTTTGAGAAAACAACACAAAGTGGGTCGACGCGAAGCTTCAAAGGAAGCAAGGAAAAAAGAGGCAGCAGCTCCGCAACAGAAATGAACAGTTTTGCAGGAATCGCTTGCATTTTTCCTTGCCTTTAGGGTTTGCATACGAATCGCGATAGTATAGACAATTATCTTTGCTTATTTCACATTAACTAAATGGCATTGCGTTTTCTAAACTTTTTGCTTTCTGCTAATACATTGCCACCTTAAATTTGTGGAGTAGGTGCGAATGTTTCCACAATTTGCAGATGAATGCTGTTGAAAATTAGAAGTGTTAGCAAAAGATTTAAGTTCACAAGCTAGGAAATTGCCATTCTGCCCTAGGATGGATCTCTGAAGATCAGCTAGTCAACCTTTAAAAATGGATAGCAAATGACTGAATTTTAAACTTAGCAGGAGGTAAAATAATAAAATCTGAAAGTTTACAGAAATGTAATAGAATATAGTTTATTAATTTTTTATTTCTGACAATCAAAGTATGTCTGAGGACCTGACTGGAAACTCAAGGTCATGAGTTCAATTCCTGGTACCTCCTACCAAAAAAGTAAGATAAAATAAAATATCTGAGGAGAGAATCATTTGTATCAGATGTCTTTATAAATATTAAACTTATACTATTGAACAGTGCAGAGATCCCTGCCTTCTAGGTAGTCTACCTGGTGTGTATCTATTTCCTAGGGCCCAAACAGAAGCTATTTCTAAATTTTATTTTGCACACTAGCCCATGTTCAGGTTGAGCATATATACTTTATCTGTCAAATAAAAAATTCCAAACCTTTCAATTTAAAAATTATTTTTAGTCTATGTTAATCAAAACATAATAATATTAGCATAATATGAAAGAAAAGTAAGCTGAACAGTATTTAATAAATGTTGAGCACAATATTATACAAGCCTCTGCAAATACAGCTGGTTAAATAACAACAAATGTACAAGGCAGTAAAAAAATAAATAAATAACCTTATAATTAATTGAAATGAACTTTAGCTAGTCATATAAAATTGATTTCAGATGTGCAAACTATGAGACTACGTAGAAGAACATGAATTCAAGTTTTGAATTTGGTAAAAATTATTTGGCTGGTGAGATCTTGCACAAAAGATAAAATAAATGAATAGATTACACTTTTTCTACTATTCAAGAGGCAGAGTTAAAATAAATGTTATGCCACAGACAAGGAGAGAATATGGGCAACATATATATCTGATGAGAGATTTTGATTAACAATATGTAAGTAAATTTGTAAGCGTACAGGCAGCCTAATTTTGAGAAGATAAAAATTATTTGAAAGATATTTTAAAAGATATGTAAATGTCAATTATATAAATGGGTGTTTAATATCATTAGAAAAATGCAAGTAAAACTCTAATGAGATACATCATGAATCAACTACAGTGAGTGGGGGAAGGGGAAATGAGGAAGAACAAAATGAAGAAGATGAAGAGGGGACACTGGTGAAGAAGTTGCCGGGAGCGGCACAGTTATGCTTTACTGGTCAGAGTAAAACACCGTAGTTCTGGTTGTTCGCTCCAAGGCTGGTGTCGGTGGAAAGTGTTGCTGACGTTTGTCACTGAGATGAGGTGTCTGAATGGAAGCCTGCCCTCAATCCCCCTGTCCCTGGCCTCTGATGCACTCTGCTTGGTCAGCAGTGGGTGCTGCTCACTACTGAGGCTTCGAGGCCCAAAGCCCTTAGCCTGCATGAACAAGGACTGAGACCTCTGAATCTCAGCATAAATAAAACCGTTGTCTTTGTAGGTGAACTGTCTGTGCCATTCCCTGATTTTCACTGGCAGCTAACTAGTGCCCAATGCGGGCTCACCATTCACCCTGTTACATAATTGCCCGATGGTACTGAAATATATATCCTTCAAAAGACACGCATGCTCATGTTTACAGTAGATGTGTCTAAAGTTGTCCAAAATTAGAAACACCCCAAGTCCTGCAAACTAGTGAATGGCTTAAAAATTGTGGTTCAGGAAAATAATGGAGCAGTAGAATAGGAGCATCAAATATGGCGTGCCAGTCTCAAAATCATCACACTCGTTGAACCACAAAGTCTAAATAGTAGATGGTTCAAACTATGCATAATGTCCTGGAGAAGAAAAACAGAATGGGAAATCTTACAGCTCTTCGCCAAGTGCTGAGGTCATTGGAGGTGAGAACTTTTAGGTGACATAAAAATCTGTGTCTTGATTGCAGCAGTAAATCAGTGAGCGTATTGTCCTATCTCTAAAACTTTACCAACTTAAACACAGCATTCAAGTAGATTGTACCGACGCAATCTCAATTAAAAAATCAGAATTACACATTTTAATAAGTCATTAGAAAATTGTTTGCTACAAAAATAATTATCAAGCCTTGTTGTGCAAATTTTCACAATAGGGATTGAATGCATATGCGTGTGTATGTGTGTGTGTGAGAGAGAGAGAGAAGAAAAAGACATAGATGGAGAGAGAGAGAGAGGATGAGTAACTATAAGAAATAAACAAATATGGTATAATTACAGGAAGAGTAATCAAAAAGGAATTATAGGACTGGGGAGATAGCTCAGTCCCAGGGCTTACTGAGCCAGTGACCAGTCAGGATATGGTGACACACATCTGTAATCCCAGCAGTAGAGGCTGAAAACAGAAGGATCACTATGACTTTGAGCTGCACAGTGAGACCCCGTACCAAATACATGAATGAAAAAAAAAAAAAAGAATAAAATAAGAGAGAATTGTAGCAATGGACATCATTAAGATAGTGGAGCTTTTAACAATACACTGACGTAGATTAGATTTGTTAAAAATATCCCTTTATAAGTAAAATACTCAAGATCTGTGTATGTAATTTTGGCATGTAATTCTATGGTCAAATATACAGGATTTACTGGGAGAACAGTATGATTAATTTCTACAGGCCAAACCTTCCTTGTTTTTCTTTAAATATGAATTAAACTATTCTGAATTTAGCCATGCCTTCTAGTACTTTGATTACAAATGAAGAATAACTGAGTTTTTCTCCCTCAGTAGATATTGTGGCTAAATGTCATATGGACTGTAGGTGTGGGTATGTGCAGATTCTGTAGTGCAGAGAGCTGAAGCCATTGGATATTCCTTATTGCTTCCTAAGGACCTCTACCCTAAAATAAAATACTAATCCAATTATAAATCTTCTCCATTCTGGGCATTTTTAATTTGTATATAAGCTGTCTGTGTCATAATCCTCACCCCGTTTCCTTACTCAGGCCATACCGTACCCTGTTCCAGATGCTCGAGGTGCCAGTACTGGCTTCTTTCTGCCAGTGCCATTTGCAAATACCGATGCATTAACTGCCCAGTCAAGAAAGCAGCAGCACCATTTCTTGTCCTCTTTTGTTTCTTGCTTTTGCAACTAGCATTCACTGCATGACTACAAGTTTTTATCTGTAACGATGACCATGTCATGACTTAATCAATAATAAAAACAGAAATATAATGAAACAAGAACAGGTATGTCCTTAGTGAATTTAAAGCATCATTTTTAATGATAGAAACAAAGTTATTATAATAGCAAAGTGATAATAGAAGGTCACATTTACATCAAAGCATATAAATTGCCCCCATCACCTACAGGCACTGCACTATCCAGCTTACAAAAAGTAACTGTTGCCCAACTTAGAAGATACAGACACAACCACTAATGCATTCAACTGGTCCCATCTTTCACTAACGTGCCAAACATGGTCACTGGAATAAAGATAATCTCTTCAGTAAGTACTCATGGAAAAGCTAGCTTTCCACATGACAAAGAATAAAACTAGAATCATGGGTCTCATTGTGCACATTAGTTAAAATGGCTCAAATACATAAATACTTAAACATCTTGAAGACACAGGGGTCGGTAGAGAGTTCATGAACAAGTATTAAACTACATGGCAAAGACCACAAAGAATCAATACCTGGAATCTCATCTTATTAAAACGTTGTACTGATCAAAAGAAATCACCAACTGGGGAAAAAATAATGTAGCCAACTATCCCTCAGGCAAAAGACTTCTATTTAGAATATATAAAGCAGTAAGAAAAATGAAGGCCTCAAAATTCAAAGACTGGGTCCAAAAATGGGCACGTGAGATGAATACATGCTTCTCAGATGAAGTAAAATGGCAAATAAATACATGAAAAAATGATCAAAGTCATTGGTCATTTGAGAAATGCACATTAAAACAATATGCAGATTCTGTGTCACCCAGGAAGAATGGCTAACATCAAGGAGTCAACCAATAAGAATACTATCAGAGTGTGGATAAAAAGGAACCTGTGGGGGCTGGGGAGGTGACTCAGTAGAATAAGAGCTTGCCTGGCAAGCACAAGGGCCTGAGTTCAATTCCCATTTCCACCAAAAGAAAAAAAAGAAAAGCAAAAGAAAAATGAAACTTTCTCCACTGTTCATGGTACTGCAGACCGTGGACTTACACAAGCACCTAGGAAATCAACGTGGAGACTTGTCAAATATCTAGGGTTAGTGGTGCTATTTGACTTAGCTATTCCCTTTCTAGGTTTTTTTTCCCAAAAGAACTAAAAACATCCTACCACTGTGATAGATGTGAACCCATGTTTATAGCTGCATAATTTGTAATAGTTAAATCTTGGAAGCAACACAAATGCCCATCACTTGAGAAGTGTATAAAAATGATATGGTATATCTATACCCTGGAGCATTACTCAGCTATAAAGAATGATAAACTTGGGCTTCTACTGATAAATGGATGCAATGAGAGACCATACTCACAAACAAAATAAATCTGACTCGGATGTGTAAATAGTGTATCTTCTCCTTAGTATAAGATACTGAAAGAATAAAAAGGATCCAAAAGGTACAGTAGTTGTTATGAAAAAGAAAGAAACTGCTGTATACACACAAGGTAGAGAAGTATAATTATACTACTAATTTCTACTATTTCACCAAAAGGAACAGTTAATGTGCATATTGTTTGCTCAATTCTGCATGCCAACATCTAACAGCCTGAACAACTACTTAATGATAACAATATGCAGTCTGACACACATTGCCAGTTTTCTATTATCTTACTTTGAAATTTTTTTTAAAAACTTGCTTTAATGTTATTTCTGATACGTTTTGTTGTGAAAGGCTACAAATGGTCCTTCACTTGCAAATCTTATTTTTTGTATTTTGAGCTAACATATCTGTGCAAGTTTTTACCAAACTTCTAACTGCACCATGACTTCCCTCACCACACAGAGTTTAGATATCTTTGTCTCTTATTTGTTATACAAAGAAAATTGTGGCTTAGACAAGTCTCTCATAACTCAATGTTTTCCTTATTACCCTACACAGATTCCTGGGAGTTTATGCTTTGCATGCCACCTTGGAATTTGTAGAATACCTGAGAGACTATTGTAGGTTAGGTTATATTTTCTACTCATAAAGAAATTTGAAATTACTAGATTCTGAGAAAATATTATATAAAAGCTGTTTATGTTTTTAAAAATATTTATTTGTTTGTTTTATTGTTTGCTTGCTTGCTTCAGGGTCTCACTACCCAACTCAGACTTGTAGTGATCCTCCTGTCAGCTCCCCAGTGCTGGGATTACAGGCGTGTGCTACCATGACCGGTTTCTGTGGTCAGCTTGGTGCTCCCGGGTTCTGGGACTGGCCCAGCATGCAGTGCACAGGATCAAAACCTGGGCCTTGCACTTCAACCACCAAGTGATCTCCTTACACCATTTTTTTGGGAAAGGAGATAAATAATGGAACTATAAGAAGCATAGAAGAAAAGAATGTATTATAGCTCATGTAAGGGAGGGCAAGTTTAAAATACAATATTTTTTTAGCCTAGGTCTAGACATCTTAAGAAAACATGAGTCTGTTGGGTCAGAACAGACATTAGACACAGGCTTGCAATCATAAGAGAAACATTTTCAGCAGGCAGGTGTGAATGTCAGCACATGAAAATTCATTAGTAGCAGGGACTAAGTAAAGTAACAAGAGAAGACAGAGAAGAACAATTTCCACTTACTGCCAAACTCTGCTGCCTGATAGGTGTTGAGGGGTGTTTGTAATTTCAGCTTCACAGGCTACCAGCATTAATATTAACTCTAGAAAAATCTATTATTCAAATCACATGATAATGCTTTGCTTCTCTCATTCTTTCCTCCCCATCAGAGGGTCTCAAAACAGAAGATGTTCAAATAAAAATATTTATGCCTATTTTTCTTTTTTTTTTAATAACTGGTTGTGTGTTGTTTTAACAGGACTCACTGACTTAGAAAATCTTCCTGTTTTCAAATTCCTCTTATGGGAAATCTGAATTCTCACGGATATATAACATGTCTGTGAGAATATTTGGATAATTAATGCTGAGTATATTGATAGTGCTGTAAATCTCAGAACATGAAAGGATGAGAACAAATCCCAAGAATACAAAAAAAATAGCAGAAGCATCTCCTAGTGCCTGTGCTGATACTGGAGAGGAAGTGGGAACTACTGTAATATTGGGTTCTATCAATTATTTATGAGGTTCTACTTCCTGGGGACAGGATGCAAACTGAGTGTGACATGGAGAATACTGAGTGACCTGGGATCCATAAGCTAACATAAGTTTATCCAGGGATGAGGTCAGTTACTGAACCCAAAGAAGTCGTAACTATTATTGAAGGAAAAAAAAATGGCAGTAGGTAAAGTTGTCAGTACATGGTCACCTCAACATAGAAACGTGAAAGTAAATATGATGTAGTTAACGTCAATGGAAAACTATTCAATCATGCTGCGGTTTGAGTCTCTTTGTCCTCCCAGAGCCTCGTGCCATCGTGGGGTGGACTTCTAGAGTTTGTAGTTAACTCCAGGGTTATTCTGGGTGTGAGTGCTGCTGGGACGGTGGGTGTGAATACTGCACCCAGCCTCAGAGGGAAAGTCTGAAGGCAATTTAAGGGAGACAGCCTTGTCTGTAGCTATTGTTGCGCTACTCCACCCTTTCGCTCTTGCTGCTTTCCCGCCTTCCACTGCCATGAACTGCTGCCCTCTGCCTTGTACCACTCTACCTTAGAGCCAGATGACAATGGCCTGAAACTTCCAGCAACTGTTCTCTAAATAAACCTTTCATTCCTTATTTCTGGGTGTTGGGTATTTATACCAGTAATAAGAGAAAAGTAACCAATACAAATCAGTTGAGCAATTTAAAAGGAGTTCATTTTAAGTCAAGATAACTGTTACTACAAGTTCTTGCAATTATCTTAGAAAATCAAGTGGAGTCCGCTTTTCTTAATTTGTAAGTCAAACATCAATCAATATGATATAAATTTCCAGAGAAAGTTAGCTAGCAGAGGGCTCTCATTCCATGTAAATTATTATTTTAGATATGATTTAGAAATATTTTCTACAGTAGTTATATAGATACTTCTGTTATGTTGAGTGTAAATTCCTTGTCAACTTGTAGCTTTTTAGTGTTTGGGGGTATTATTTTTCTAACAAACAAACTTTCTTATATTCTACAATAAACATTTCCTATTGCTTTTTCCCTAGATTTTAGATTTTAGTGGAAACAATGATTAGGTTTAGTAACCATTCTTGCAAATACTTATATAATTTTAAATGGACTGAAATAAATATCAAATATGTTACTATAAATATAAATTTCCAAATTACTTTTATGTTTAGCTACCTGGGGAGTAGGGGTTAATAGCTTTAAATAAACTTAGCCTCCTTTTTTGAAGCTTTTCTGGCAGATCATTTTGCCCTTTGAAACAAAACAATATAATCTAAGCCTCAAGTCATGCTGAGATTCAAATAATGAGAACATTTTAGCTTGAACCAAATTTTATATCAATATATAATTTGATTAAAAATTTTTCTTAATATAGAATTTTGGTCCTGGAAAAAGAATTGGGACTGAAACTTCTTTAAACTGTAGGAGTATTATTACAGGTTTAGCTACGAAGATTAAACAATGTCATAAGTGAAATAAATAATCAGTGAAATAAAAAGAGGAAATGTATAAAAAAATCCTGGAGAAGTGAGCTTAAGTCTATTCATTTAGTGGAAAACACACTATAAATTTATGGGACTTATATTTGTATGAGAGCTGTACTTACTGGTTTGCTTTTTTTCAGATTTTATTAAGAGAGTACTGGGGGATTCAACCTTTCTTTTTAGATCCTTCTCATATGGGAAAAGCTAGGGAAAATGTATACATATGTATCAAGATTCAGTGAAGCTATCAATGTTTTATTTGGTTAAAGAACTTTTAAAATGGGAATTATGCATAGATGGGGAAGAGTGTTCTGCCTAGGACGCTAAAGCACAGAGTAGAAATAGGTAGGCTAGTTTTCATGTTTATGCTTTGCAATGTGTTCATGTATTTGTCAGCTACTATCTCTCTTAGGACAATTTCTCTTTTAAAATTACAGTGCATTTTACTATGAAGGTGGAATAGAGAGAATATTATTAGGAGTAATTCAGATAATTTATAATACTGCACTAAGTTTTAAGGTTATATTTTATAAATTAGGCTGAGGAGAGAGCTTAGTGGTCTGAGCACCTGCATGGCAAGAGCAAAGACCTGATTTGATCCCTGGCACTGAATCTTGGGCTGGAACCATGCCAGGCTGGCTACCAAAACCAGCTATGGTGGCACATGCCTGTAATCCCAGAGATGGGGAGGCTGATGTAGTTGGATCACTATGAGACCAAGCTGGGTAGTGAGACTCTGCACCAAATAAATAAATAAATACATAATTTTTAAAAATTATAAATCGCTATTATATCAACTTGTTACTCACTTTTCTAGACTTCTTAAAAATATTTTGAGGGCCTGGTAGATGGCTCAATGGAATAAGTGCTTCCCTGGCAAGATTAATATCCTGAGTTCAATCCGCGGCATCTCTGGGCTATAGCATCCTTGCATACCTCTGATTCTCACTGAAATGTTTGTCAATGATTTTTAAAGTTCATCTGGCTGGGAGCCATTGATTATCTTTGCTACATGCTACGGTCCCAGAATTGCGGAGTAGTTCTAGTGATGCAAGCATAAGCTTCCCTTCCTCTCTGTGTGTATTCAGTTACTGCATTAGTTAACTCATGAGAGCATATGACTGTAATCCTTCATTTTTCATGTATTTCAACTAGCAGAAATGTAATTCACAAGTTTCAACCATCACTGTAGGACTGTGGTGGCGAATCTAAGGCACACATGTCATTTGTTTTACTTTTCAGATAAAATATGTTAATGGACGATTTCTTTTTTTTCTAAATTAAATCCTCAGTACATAGGTTTAATTTAAGTTTTGGCACTTTATGGAAAATAATTGGATTTTCAGTAGCAATTTGGGCATTTGTCTCTAAAAGTTTTGCCATCAACATTCTAGGTGCTTCCTCCTTTATATTCATATCCTTTATATTTCTTAAATTTTTAAGCTAAACCCTTAACCTCCTTTTTGCATTTGCCTGTTTCCATCTTTCTTTCTTGCCTCTTCCTCCCTGTTCCCCTCCCCCTCTTCTTCTCCTCCTCTTCTTTCTCCTCCTCCTTGTCCCCCTCATCCTTGTCCTCCTCTTCTTCCCCTTCCTCCTCTTCCTCATTCTCCTTCCCCTCCTCCTACGCCTCTTACTTCTTCTTTTTGGTTGCAGCAGCAATCGATCCCAGGACTTTAGCTTGCCAGGCAAAGACTTATGCTGCTGAGCTATCTCCCCTGTCAGCTTTCTATAATTACTGATCAATTTCTTCATCTGTTGTACATGTCATAGTAAGATAATCAGTCCATTCTAAATCAGTTTAAGTGTATGGCATATATTCTAAAATGTAAAAACACAGCCTATTTGTTCTGAACATTCAGACTCAGTTTCAAATACATACTTTCTGCTTTAGTAGAAAAATCATTTTCTACTGATTTTACTTTTTTTTTTTTTTTTGTATTTTAAGAAGGGATCTACAGGGTGTTAGGGTCTTAATGCTAGATTGTACTCTTAGTGATCCACCTGTTTACGGTCTACCAAGAGCTGGGATTACAGGCCTTCACCACCACTCCTAGTCTCAATTGCTGTCTCAGTGCATCCCAGGGGCAGGCTGGCATGGCAGGCCCCAGCATTGAACCCCCAGCATTGAACCCCCATTTAATCCGCTGAACCACTTGGCCAGCCCATCTACTTTTAACATCTATGTTGAAATTTCTTTTCCACATGCATGTTTCAAATGTGAGCTATTCACTGGTTTTCAAGTATGTGGATAATCACTATATATGTTTTTTCTAAGAAGCAGGTTTTTGATTTTTTTTTTACTTTACCCACTAAAATAAATTCTGCAAAAGTGTTTGCTGTGTAAATGTGTGTGTAGGACTTTATGCTGGTAGAATCCTAGATTTAGTAGATGTATTTTTAAAAATTCTACAAAATTAATACACACTGACTTGAGGCTGCTGATTGATCTCACATAATTTTCCTCCATGCATGTATTCAGTGAAATACAAAAGTCATAAAGAAATCACCCAGTGTGCTATCTCATAATTTACCCATCCACATTCTATGCTTCCTGCAAAACTGAAGGAAGCACATGTGTATAATTTATAATTGTTCATAAAGGAATATGATTTTGAGACACAATGCTATATACTGACTTCTTTAGTCACAAGAGAGACAATATTTATAAGAAAATATTAACCAGAATAGATGCATGAATAAGATGTCCCTGTACAAAAAAATAACCTAGAACTTCAATTTTTAAAAATCAAGTGGCTTTTCTCCTTCAAAATTAAGTATTCCAATACATATATATTGCAAACATAATCTTTGTCTCACAGGAAGTTTTACATTACTGAAAGCATCAGATTAAAGTTGGGAACAGGCAGATGTCATCACAGGTTTACACAATAAGTCTTGTTATGGTGAAAAAGAAATGCTCTGAGCCAAAAATTATTAGGATATTTGCCTTTTGTGCCCTATTACACTACATTTAAATGTTAATCAAATTATTTTATATATTAATATATCATCATTTAAAAATTAAATACATGGTTCTTCTACAAATACAACATAAATATTTATTGAGAATTTCAGCTGAGCATGGTAGCACATGCCTGTAATGCCTGTCCTCAGGAGGCAGAGGCAGGAGGATTGCATGAATGCAAAGCCAGGTTGGGCTACATAAGAGAGTTCAAAGCCAACCAGGACTACACAACCAGCCTTTGTCTCAAATGATGAAATATGATTCATTTACCTATTAATCAATAAGGGAAGTTTTGGTGAAGCTGCTTAAACACCATGTAGGTTCAGTTAATATGAATATGGAAGCATGTCTGCTGCATGTGATGTAAAACTACAGTAAGTATGTTTTGGGGCCAAGACACAAACTTGTGGCTCTTTGCTGGAAGTCATTCTGTAATTCATGAAACATATATATTTAGTCTTTAAGGCACAATGAAAACCTGAGGCACAAAAAAGTGATCAAATACATGGTAAATGTTAGTTTAAAAAATTGCAATTAAATATACGCAGTCATAAATCCCTTTCAAATTAACCGTGCTAATGTCAAACATACTTATCCCACTCTCTCAGGCAATACCCAAAAGTGCTCTTTTGTTGAATGTCTTCATTCAGTGTGATAAAAAAACGTGGCTGCTGGTGAATACTGACCAACAGATAAGATCAGAGGGACAACGTGTCCTCTGCCAGTCTGTTCACAGGATCTGGCACAGCGCTGCTGTTGTGTGAGCAATCCAGCGGGTACTCCAGGCTCTCAGGGATGGTGGGAGAGGAACTGCAAATGTACACCCAATGGTGAAGCAGAACAGCTGCCTTCATTGAAGATCACAGGAAGAAGCACTCGGGGAAGTTCATGCTGTGAAAAATGTGGCACTATCTAAAACTATTGCCCGGATGACAGAAATGAAGAGCAGTCATGTGGGTGCAAGTGGGTTGACATATGAATAGAAGCATTAAAATGAAGTCATGTTATAATTTCGGACAAGGATCTCAGGCGTAGCAAATAAGAGAACACAAGGGGGAACTCACGGTTTTCTTAGAGGTAACAAAATGCCTCACCTATTTGGCCCAACAGGGGTACTGTATGGAGCCTGGGTTGGCAACAGGGACTCTGTAGAGAGAGCTCCATCGATAGCAAGGTCTGTGGTAAAGTAAAGCTGTCTTCTGTGACATTACACATCAGGGTCCTTTAGTTGAATGACTACTCGGGCGGTGACCTTGACAGTCATTCCCAAACCGCTTGTGTAACAGGCATCAATACCTCGTGTCAACACCTGGCAAAGACATCAGATTCCATACGGTGAGGCTGGCTGGACTTCTAGTGACTAGGACAGAAGCTGCCAGAGGCTTGAAGAGCCTGGCTCTAAGTAGGGAAAGTAAATTGCTCCCAAGTTTTAGTTTATTCTGCCATAAAGGCAGCTTGGAAAAGGAAATCTTCCAAATGGCACCTCAGAGTACAAGTAAAGTAAGCTGACCAGCTAACTCAGTCAGAGCCCACAACTTCATCTCAGTAAGACATTAGAATTAAAAGACATATTCTGCTATCACAGAGAAATAGAGTTTGTTTGTGTGCAATGTCTAGGGTCACCTGAGGTTCCTATAAAGTGATAGGAGTCTGCTTGTGTTGGATCCATGCAGGCTCTTAGGTGCCATCCTTCACTGTGCAAATCTGCCTGCCCACTACAGGGGCATAAGATCTCATCTCTCTATGGGAGGAAGGGCAGTGTCTCTCCAATGCCATGGCCCCCCTTACGTGGCTCTGGTAGGCCTGACAGTGGCTTGGTAGCATTGGAGGGCATGCTGTGCTCAGTCCCTTGATGCTTCGCACTTGCATCATGCCGACTTGCTCTAGTCACTCAGGTTACCTCAGTTTCCCTTAGTGCTGTGGGTTTTATTCTGATCCTTACTCATTAATACAGCCATCACTATAGTCTCTTTTCCTTCTCCAACTTTCACTTGTCTTCTATTTCATTGTTCTTAAGTCACACTGATCAACGGATTTATTTCTGGTTTTACTTGGTGAGGGGAAGGAGTTGGAGTTTCTGGAGTTTTAGTATTTGCAACTGGCTGACTAATAAAATGCTGCCTTTCTGGTCTGACTTTCCCTGAGCTCTGTATCTAAATCAATGTACTTGCAGAACACTTCTTCAAATCAGAGTTAGGAAGGGAGCTGGATTTTCACCAGGACTTTGATGGGTAGAACTGAACTTATGATAGTTCGCAGGATGGGCAACTCTTATCACAAACCCAGTAAAAGTGCATGGGTGTATGTAATTTGATTCACTACTTCTTGTGCTGTATCCTGCTCTGGCACCTCTTGGGATCCAAATAACAAAGACAGGTTATCAGAGAGAGAACTTGCAAAGGCTCATTGTCAGCCAGTTGTGCAGCTACAATCCTCTGTCTTTCTAGTTATGAGTGGCTAACACCAGGCCAAAATGGAGGTCTGGCTGGAGTAGATCAAAGGCTATTGTTAGGGTGCAGAATTATCAGCAAACTGTTTGGGATCCTTGGAACATTTTTACAGTTTTTACTTGCTGTGTCAATGTCCATAACTGGAGAAGAGACTCACACCTACATAATATTCTTGTCATCTTCTGTCTCTTGAA
Organism: Ctenomys sociabilis; assembly: GCA_004027165.1. NCBI lineage: Eukaryota > Metazoa > Chordata > Mammalia > Rodentia > Ctenomyidae > Ctenomys > Ctenomys sociabilis. Next base: position 21,580 of record PVKA01015118.1, read on the forward strand.
TGGGTAGAGTGGTGGCATCCTTAGCTATTGAGTTCCTTGGAGCAAGCCCATACTGTAGGCACATGTGGACCTCATATAGGGTGGCTCAGAATATGATCTTCAGCTCTTCAAGATACTAACTAAATAGGTGAGGAAGAACTGACAAGAGGGAGTCTGTGGCACTATTAGATTTTGAGGAAGAATTAGTACTAGGCAAGGATCATGCCTCTGGTGGAGGCCTTAAAAATTTGAACATAAGGCATCATTTTCACTGTTTCTTACAATAAAGATTCACTTGAAATATAGTGTAATGATTTAGGCCAAAATAGGGTGGCTACATCTCTTTTTCTCAAAGTGGATACACAGGCCATTTTTTATTACACACGAACATGCAGTAATCTTTGTGAAAGGCCTTGGCATGGTGAGAAGATACCTGAGGGGCCATCAGAGGAAGTGATGAGGTAATGTCAGGACAGATCTGTAGATAGGAGAAGGAAAAATTAAGCTGTAGGCTCGTAGCAGCCAGTGACTCATTAGAAGAGACATAACTGGACAACTCCTGTAGATCCTGAGGTTGAAGCCTTAAAAAGATTGTAGATGCAGCTGATTAAGTTAAAGGTCCAGATTTACTAACAACAAAATCCTCTGACACTAAAGTAAAGAGAAGAAAGCAAAATTTAATAAAATGTTAACACATACACAATTACACAGAAGAAAAAGGACAGAAAGAAACTTATAGTACTAGATCAGAGGAACTCCTATACCTGAAATTCTGCTGCGGGGGTCTCTGTCTACAGCTTTCATGTTTCCAACTGTGAAGCATGCAATGAGTCTCAAGGGTGAGACTCAAAGGAGCCCTAGCACAGCGGTCCTTTACATAGCAATTGAGAAAAAAAGGCAGTGTTCCAGCTATATATGTGACCAGAGACAGGGAGTGAGTGACCCCTAGAAACTGTGGAAGTATTTGAAGGATACTCAGATAATTTTATTTCTGATAATCCTGAAATTGTGAACTTTGGCTATAGAAGCCTATAGATCCTTCTCATGGACCAGAGAAGGGTGATTATCTTATAGGGAATCCTCTAGGTTCATTTGTAAATGATTTCAGCTGTTTGCAGGCATTTGCCTACTGGAGCAGAAGCTCTTTGGGTCAGGACATTCCCAGTACTCAGTGGACACTTATGTCATTTTCTTTTAAGCCTTTGGGTCTTCCTGTAGGACTACAGGAAGTCCAGAACTTGGAAATCCTACTGGCTAGTTGTCTTGTGGCCAATTAGAAACTGCTTCACATCCGTGTGTGGATTGGAAGCAAGCACTTCACTCCACGGAACCACGAAGTTCCTGATCGTTTTTCTGCGTATGTGCTGCCTTGAAGCCTTTGGCTTACAAAGCACCAAAAGGAGCTCTTTGCCATGGGACACACCCTCTTAGATAAGGGCATAAAATTAAGGCCAAAACTATCACAGCCAAAGCCAAACTAGTTAGAAGAGAGACTGTAAAATATCACTAGAAAAGTTATATGGGGAAAAAAACTTAGAATGGCTTTTGGAGCCCAAAGAAAACTGACATTTTAGACACCTTGCGGAGCTACCTCTGCAGCTATTGAATTCACATTCAATTGCTTTCCTGGTAAATCTTTCATCATTTTCTAAAATTATTTCATATATTTCATTTGTTTGATGTGAAGTTTTTATTCTCCTTCCTAGAATATAAATTTTGTGAGGTTTAGAATTTGATTTCTGGTTTTAACATGTCAAATAGACACTGGGATTTGATAGAAACCAAATATTCAAAAGGATGGGATGGACCTTGGGCAGATACAGGGAGACGTTTTATTTTATTGATTACTTTGTTGATACAATCTCTACAGTAGGACAATAGATGCAAAGCAGAGAAATTCAATTGATTGTTAACATGTTGATAAATAATTAGGTTTTGTTGGGAGAGGGAAAACAAAAGGGATCTCAGAAATAATACAAATTTACAGTGATTTTCATGTAAACAATGTATTGAGTATTTCATGCATCTGAGTCTTTTTCTCTTATTTACTTTGAGAAGCCACAGCAAGGCACTGTATTATTTTACAGCCAACCAACTAGCTTTATGCCCTGAATTTCCATTTGTTGTTTGTTTCATTTGTGTTCTCTTCCTGCCATTTGTTCTGATATTGATTATATCATCTAAGTGAGTCGATCTCATCTGGTATACATTTGTTATGACTGCATTGATAATACTGGTTATCCCAGTTTTTAAATATATTTTATAGATTAGAGATAGATATTGTTAGAAATAGAGATAAATACACATATATAGATATAAATATAGATATATTATATAATATATTAGATATAAAATGTACATTTTTTAATATGATTTTTTTAAGTAATCAGAATTTCCTCTAAATAGTACTGTATTATTCAGTGTGTGGAACAAAGACTTTTTTTCTGTATTTCCATTCCTATTTCCATGCCTAGGGTTAGTATCATTTACTTTTACCTATATGATTATCACATAATACAGTGTTTTTGCTTTAGTTTCAGACAGTTTCTCATGGTTTAGAACAATTACATGGTGTTTAAAATGCAGGTACTTATATTTATATTTCATTCATAAAATTATTGATTTTTTTTGGTAGATCTGAGTTTCACTTTATTTTTTTACTTTTTATTTTTTTGTATTTTAGCGAAGGGTCTACGAGATGTTCAGAGTCTCGCTACTAGATTAGAGTCACAGAGATTCTCCTGTTTGCAGCCTCCCAAGTGCTAGAATTACAGGTGCGTGCCACCACTCCCAGTCTTAATTGCCCTGAGTGCACTCCAGAGCGGGCTGCATGGCAGACTTGGGGATCGGACCCCTGCCCCTGTGCCTGCTTGCAGGCACTTTAATCTGCTGAGCTATTTGGCTAGCCTAGTTTTCAAAATGTATTTAGTTATTTCATGGTCTCACTATGCAGCTTGGACACACCGTGATCCTCCTGCTTTCAGCCTTCCCAGAGCTGGGATTATAGGCGTGCACTACCATGCCCAGACTCAGTGGCTGGCTCAGCGTGCCCTCAGGGCAAGGCTGGCCTGGCTGTGGTGCCAGGGATCTATCACAGTCCCAGTGCTTGCCTAAACAGTTGCTTTAGTCTGCTGAGCTACTTAGCTGCCCCCCTCCCTGTGTTCCACTTTGATATTCTACTTGATCAAAATTTCTTTAACAGTACTGAGTTAGGAGGTCCACCTACTCTGTCAATTTTCTCAGATTTTTTTTCTCCAAAAGTTTTTACATTTGGTATGTGATTTTATTTCATATTGAATTCTGTGCTGACCTTTTTTTTTTTCCTTTTCAGTACTATCAAAATATCATTGCACTATATTTTTTAATTTCATATTTTCTAAGGTGAAATCTAGTGATCCTTACTGTTTTCTTCCTAGACATATTTTCTTTTCTCAAATTGTTCTTTGCTCCTTCTGATCAGTAACTTTAATACAGCTTTTTTCTACAATTAATTATTGATTTTCTCTATTCTTATTTTTGTAGTTTTAATCTATATTTATAAAGTAAAAATTTCTAGCCTTAGTTTTTTAAATATCCTTGTTTCACTTTTTCTTCTCTTTTAGGGATTGAATTATATATATTTCACAAGTTTAATATTGACCTACAAACTTAAGAAGTTTCACTATTTTCAAATTTGATTTCATTTTTGAGTACCAATTAGTATAATATCCATTTAGCTATCTTTTTATCTGCTTATCTTTTTGTTTATCTAGGTGAGCTTTACTGTTGATTCTAGAAAAGGAAATTTATTTTTATTAGATTGTTTTTTATTAGATTTTTATTATAAATATTTTTCATTTCTGGCATTTGTATTGGTTTTAATTTTCATAATTTTATCACAATCACCCATCTATACTCACATATTATCCATTCTCTGTACAGCCATTTTGCAAGTTGATTTTCTTAATGAATATTTTCTGGTCTTTACAACGAACTTCAAGGAGCAAGGCACTCTAGAATAAGACATGCTGGCAATAATCCCCACACCTCAAAAGCATCAATCCAGACTGCAGAGCCACTAAGCCACCTTGACAAGAAAAAGGGAGAAGAGCTCTCAATAGATAGTTTCATCATAATAATAAGCAATAGTACACTGAACAAGGATACAGACAAGGAGCTCCTTGTATCATTTCTCCCACAAATGAAAGTAGCCTGTCACATAGCAGAATCACACCATCCGCTGAGAATGAGAGACAGAGACAGAGACAGAGAGAGACAGAGTCAGAGAGAGAGACACACACACACAGACAGACAGAGACAAAGACACACAGAGAGAGACAGAGTCTTGGCACCCCTTCCAAGGTCTGGGTAGAGTTCTCTGACCCCTGCTCACAGGCCAGTGCTCACAGAGTTCTGCACTCCCTCTATGGTTGGTGCCAAGCAACAACTTGCATTGCACTCTCCAGAGGCTCAGTCAGCAAAATCCATAATGTTCATTTACTGGTTTGCTGAAATTTAAAAGTTCATATCCAATTTGATCTCCGTGAAAGCCTGAGAGAGTGTTTTCACGCTCAGTGACCCTCCTTAGGCACACTCTACATTGTTGATCACTTTCCTCTGTGACCCCATAATCTCTTTGAACAGAAAATTTGGGACACCACTGAGTTACAGGATGTCACAGCACAGGTTCTGTTATGTCCTGAGTCATCACTGATCTTGAAGGGCTAGGGCCAAAATATTGGCTATTGTGCCCTTCTTTTTCTCTAATTTTTTGGCCTGCAAACTTAAGGCATTAGCCCTCCAGAAGAAAAGCTTAATGATATTACCCTTTAACATAGACAGTTGAGTTTAACATCACTGTCAGTCCCAATAGCAAACACCTTAGACATAACATAGAACAGGTATTTTCCACCAATTGTTGATATGCTAAACTTTAAATTCCTATAGAATGTGAAAAAATGAAAAATACTAAAATGAAATAAAAATAAACAATTACACATTTTTACACAGAAATTTAGAAATCCAACCATATACAGCACTGTAGCAGGCAGTCCTATGACACTGCCAACTCCATGGACAATCCACTACTGGACTATATTGGATTATTTTACTGAATTCACACACCTACAATATTTTAATGGCAATGGAACACCTGTCTCTGACAAAACTAAACAAAAAAGGGGGCTATAAATGAAGGTCCATATTTGAGTGAAAAAAATGTGTATCTATATATACAAAACAGGATAGATATACAGCTACTATCTCTTAGTTCAATGAGAAGAAAGATTTATACTAATAGTGTTTCGATAACTTATATTCTGAATAACTACCATGAAGACAACAATATGCAATGTATTAATTATTGAAACTGTGTTACTAACCTGTTTTGAAACTGTCTCATCGCTATTTCTTTCTCAATAAAATTAATTTTAAAGAGTTCATATCCAGTTGCATCTACTCCATTTCTCCTCTTTTGCAGGTATCCTGTGTTTTACATTTCTTTGGAAATGGCTTGTAGAAATATATGCAATAAAAATGTGTTGAGCTTTTTGTTGCTTTAACACTGGAAGTGATTCTCCCTCAAAAGTGTGAACCTCTTTTTATCATTTCTTTATTCCTGCCTTGACCAGTATATGCTGTAGTACTTATTGAGTGTGCTTAACAGGGGTGTTAACAAGCACATAACACATTTGTGTTATTTTGGTACAGTACTCTTCTACTCTCTCTTGCTAGAACTTAGGCTTTTTCCCATTTATCAAAGCTCTGTTCCCAATACTTTTCAGTCCCTTCAACTTTTCACGTACCATTCATATTAACTAGACTATTCCTCCTAAATTTTCAATCCACACTCCATGTGCTAAGCCTACAAATTTAGTGTGGACATTGTTATTTATTTATTTATTATTTATTTTTGAGAACTGGGGATTGAACTTAGGCCCTTGCACTTGCCAGGGAAGCACATATCCCACTGAGCCATCTCCCTAGCCCCCCATGAAATATTTTATCCTTATTAAGTAGGCCAAATAGCTCAGCAGATTAATGCAACTACAAGCAGGTACAGGGACTGGGGGCTCACCCCATCCCAAGGGCATGCTGAGATGGGGATCTAGACTGGGATTGGTGGCACAGGTCTGTAATCTAAGCCCTTGGAGACTGAAAACAGATGAATCACTATGATTTAGATCTAGTAGTGATACCCTGAATACACTGTAACCCTTTCTCTAACATACAGAATAATAAAATGTTTTACAGATGTTCAAGTACCTCCTAGTTGCTAAAGCACAGACTAGAACTTTTTCTCTATAAAATACATTTAAAAAATAATTTGCATGAAAGCTTCTCTTGGTATCTAATAGTACTAAACCAGCACTTAGAAGATTTTCTATCTAGCCTTGCACTTTTTTTCCATTTTTATTTTATTTTATTGAAGAACAAATAGCAATGATACAGTTTCAAATCAAAGTAGCATGACAGATTCAATAATTAATACACTGCATTTTTTTCATAGAGGTTTTTTGTTGTACAAGGTGCATACATAATATTCTATTTACAAACACTATTAGAGCAGATGAATCTAATCAATGAATTAAGAGAATGTAGCTGTATACTTATGTTTTGTTAAAGCTGAGTTATAGTACAGTTTCAAGAATTAATACTTTTTACCTTGTTATCTTCCTAGTGGTTATCTATAGTATAAGAAGTAGACAGGATATCCTGTCCAAATACTATTAGTGCAAATCTTTCTTTTCATAGAATTGTGCAAAAGTAATGCAAATTTATCCTAACTGTTCTGTTTATACAAACGCAGAATGGTTCTTCCTTTGTATCCCCCCCTTTTTTTTGTTTAGTCCTGTCAAAGATGGGCATTCTATTGTCACTCAATTATTATAGGGGCTTGAATTCATTGAAACAGTCCAACACAGTCCAGCAGTCCACAATGATACTGGGTTATCCGAAGAAGTTGTTGACTAGAGCAATTTACATCTCAGCTTATTACTATGGCTTTATTTTACACATCTCATTTTTATGCTTTTCTGCTGGGTGGTTAAGACTGAGATAAAGCAAGACCTATCTAACAAAAAAATGTACCTTTTGTATCTGAGGAAGCCAGTCAAGTTCCCTCAGGGTTTATCCTGTATCACCGTATCTCACTCTGTAGATCCTTTGTCAGTTTCAGCCATGCGGATGAGACACAGCCATTACTTGACCAGTTTTCTCTCTGTGAGAGCCTGAGAGAAAGTTTTTTCTCCATGTGACTCTCCTTAGGCACACTGTAGATCACCTATCGAGTTCCTCTGTGGATCCATAATCTCTTTAATCAGAAAATTTGGGGCACAAATGCATTCCATGATGTCACAGCACAGGTTTTTCTATGTCCTGAGTCTTCACTGACCTTGAAAGGTTATGGCCAAAATGTTGGCTGATCTTGCAGCCCTTCCGTTTCTCCAATTTTTGATCTGCAAACTTAGGTTGTTAACCATCCAGAAGAGAAGCTGATTATTACCCTGCAACATATGTAGTTTAGTTTAGCCTCACTATCTGACTAAATTCTTTTTAGTTGTTATTATATCTTTCTATTTGTATTTCTTCTTTTGACTTCTTATACGAGGGAGACTATACGGTATTTGCACACGTGTGTCTGGTTTATTTCACTTATGAATATATATGTTCAAGTGGCATCAACTTAAATACAAATGTTTCAAGTTCATCATCCTTTATAGCTGAGTAATACTCCATTGTATAGGAATACCAGATCTTTTTCAACCATTCCTCATGTGATGGGCTTTTTGGTTGTTTCCAAGATTTTGCTATCACAAATTGTGCTGCTATAAACATAGGTACACATATATCACTATGATATTATGTTTTCAGTTCCTTGTAGAAAATTCCCAGTAGGGGATAGCTGGCTTGAATGGGATTTCCAGTACTAGTTATGTGAGGAGTCTCCACACTGATCTCCACAATGGTTGTACAGTCTACATTCCCACCAGCAGTGGAGAAGTGTTCTCTTTTACCCACATCATCTCCAATATTTGCTATTGGTGGATTTCTTTGATAGTAGTTCTTTCTGGAGTGCGATGGTATCTCAGTGTTCTTTAAACTTGCATGTCGTGAATGGCTAGTGATGTGGAGCATTTTTTTATAGATTCATTCGCTTCTTTATTTTCATGCTCTGAGAAGTATGTATTCATCTCAGAAGCCAGTTTCTGGATTGGGTCTTTAAATTTGAAGCCCTTAATGTATCTTACTTCTTTATAAATTCTAGAGGGAAGATCTTTGTCTGAGTGCTTATTACATAAGATATTTTTGAAATTTGTGGGTTGTCTTTTCACTTTGATGATAACTTCTTTTGCTGTGCAAAAAGTTCTCAGTAAGAGTTGATCTCAGTTGTTAATTCTTTCAAGTCTTTTCCATACAAATACATGCTTGTTTATGAACTCTTTGCTACCCCTATATCTTTAAGAGTTCCTCCTACATTCTATTCTTGGAAATGGAGTTTTTCTCTTTTAATGTTTAGATCTTTAATCCATTTTGACTTTAGTTTAGTGCATGGTGATCAACCTAGGTCAAGTTTTAGTTTTCTGCATTTAGAAAGTCAAATTTTCAATCACCATTTTTTAAAGAGGCTATCTTGTTTCCAGTAAGTGTGTTTGGCCTCTTTGTCAAAGATCACTTGGCTGAGTGTATTCATAGAGGCCTCTTCATCTTCCAGTCTATTCCACTGATCCTCAGGTCTATTTCAGTGCCAAAATCATGTAGAATTTATCACAGAATCTTAGTAGTATAATTTCAAGTCAGGAATAGTGATGACTGCTGCCTTGTCTTTGTTGGCCAGGATTGCCTTTGCTATTCTAGGTCTTTTCTGGTTTGAAATAAATTTTAGGAACAATTTCTCTACTTCTGTGAGGTATGTTGATAGAAGTTTGATAGAGATTGCATTAAATTTGTACAACAACTTTTGGAGTATGGCCATCTTCACGATGTTGATTCTTCCCATCCAGGAGCATGGAATATCTTTCCATTTTCTGACATCCTTTACAATCTCTTTTCTTAGAGTACTGTAATTTTCTGTGAAAAGATCTTTGACTTCCTTGGTTAAGTGAATTCCAAGGTATTGAATTTTCTGCAGTGCTATTATAAAAGGTTTTCTTTCTATAGTTATCCTCTCAGTGTGTTTGTTATCTCTGTAGAGGAATGCTATTGACTTTTAATATTGACTTTGTATCCTGATACACTATTGTATTTGTGTATTAATTCTAGAGCTTCTTGATGAAATATTTTGCGCCTTCCAAGCAAACTACCAAGTCATCTGCAAATAGTGATAATTTAACTTGTTCTTTACCTATTATTCCTTTTATTTCTCTCTCTTGTCTAATGGCTGTAGCTAATGATTCCAAAACTATATTGAATAAAAGGGGTGATAGAACACCTCCTTGTTTGTACCAGATCTAAGAGTAAAAGATGTCAGTTTCTCCCCATTTAGAATTATATTAGCCTTAGGGTTGTCATGCAAGGCCTTTACTAAATTGAGGTAGAGACCTTCTATTCCAATTTTCTGTAGGACGTTGAACAGAAATGAGTATTGGACTTTGTCAAAAGCATTTTCTGAATCAATTGAGATAATCATGTGGTTTTTAGATTTCAGTCTATTAAGACAGTGTATTACATTCATAGGTTTTCGAATATTGAACCATCCTTGCATCACTGGGATGAATCCTACCTGGTCATAGTGTATTATCTTCTTAATGATTTGCTGTGTTCTATTTGCTAGGAATTTACTGCAGATTTTTCAACTATGTTCATCAGGGAGATTGGCCTGTAGTTCTCTTTATTAGTTTTGTCTTTCCCTGCTTTTGGAATCAGTATAATACTTGCCTCCATAAATGGTTTTGGGAGGATTGCTTCCTTTTCAATTTCATTGAAATATTATAGAATTGTATATCTTCCATAAATTTCTTGTAGAATTCAGCTGTGAATTCTTCAGGATCTGGACTTTTCTTTGTCAGCAGTTTTTCTATTATGTTTCATGTTTCATTGGCTGTTACTGGCTTACTGAGAGTTGTTATATCTTTTTTATTAAGTTTTGGTAATTTGTACCTTTAGAAGAATCTGTCCATTTCTTCTGTGTCTTCAATTCTGTTAGCATAAAGATTCTCAAAGTAGCTATTCATAATCTTCTGAATTTCCATTGGGTGATTTCACATTTTCATTCCTTATTGCTTGTATTTGAATTTTTTCTTTCCTCTCTTAGAGGAGGTTAGCTAGATGTTTACCGAATTTATTTATTCCTTCAAAGAACCAGTTTGATTCATTGATTCTTTGACCTGTTTTCTTCATCTCAAATGAATTGATTTCTGCTTTAATCTTTTTTATTTCTTCTCATCTTCGGGTTCCAGTTTTGGTTTGTGCTTCCTTTTCTAGATGCTGGAGGTGCAACATTAGTGTGTTTATTTCTTCCCATTCTGTTCTCCTAATGTGTGAGTTCATAGTTGTGATTTTCCCTCTGAGAAGTGCTTTCATTGGATCCCATAAATTCTGATAAGTTGTGATTGAATTTTCATTGAATTGTAGCTATTGTTGAATTGCTTGTTTAATGTCATCAGTGACCCATTGATTGCAGAATAGGGTGTTGTTTAATTTCCACATATTTGGCAGGTTTTTCTGGTTTCTTTTGTCATTTATTTCCAGTTTCATTGCACTGTGGTCAGATAATATTCATGGGAATATTTGTGTTTTCTTGAATAGACTTAATCATGACCTATGGACTAGTATGTGGTCTATTTTAGAAAATGACCTAGCTTAAAAAAAAATGCGTATTCAGTTGTGCTTGTGTGGAACATTCTCTATATGTCCACCAGGTCCATTTGTTCCAAGCTCTGGTTCAGTTCTGTGACTTCTTTGCTAATTTTTTTTGTCTGGTTAACCTATCTTTTTTAGATAAGAGAGTGCTAAGTGTTCAGATTGTGGTCTTGGATATGAGATTTTACATGTCCATTAAGATTTGTCTTACATAGTAGGGTGCTCCCGTGTTTGTTACACAGATATTTATGAGTGTTACCTTTTCCTCTTGCATTTTCCCCTAACCAATATATAGTGGCGTTCTTTATTTCATTTGATCATTCTTGGCTTGAAGTTGAGACTGTCTGAGAACAGAATTGCTACTCCTGATTTTTTCTGAGGTGCTGGACATGTAGTACTGTTTTCTGACTTTGACTTTAAGCCTACTAATGTCTTTTTGAGTTAAGTGTATTTCTTGTATACATTATATTGTTGGGTTTTGTTTCCTAATCCACTGTGCCAGTGCCTTTACATTGATGGTTAAAATTGAAATGTGTTGACTTATGATTGTCATGTTATTTAACAGCTGTTGTTTATTCTTTTTGTCCTGTGCTTATTTGTTTGCCCTATTTATTGGGTTCCTTCTGTTCTCATTCATGGAGTTCTGCTCATTGTGGTCTCTCTCTGGAACATCTTTTAGTAGCCTACGTGGGGATGGCTTTGCTGTCTTGAAATTCTTTAGTTGTTCCTGTCGTAGAAGTATTTCAGTTCTCATCACACTTGAAAGAAAGTCTTGCAGGGAATAGTAGTCTGGGCTGGAATTTGTTTTTGTAGAGCACTTGAAGTGCTCTGCTCGCTGCTCTCCTTGCCTACATTGTTTGTGAAGATAAGTAGGCGGTAATTTTCACAGGTTTTTCTTTGAATGTGATCTGCTACTTTTCTCTAGCAGCTTTCAATATATTGTTGTGTTGGATTTCTGGGATCTTGACTATTATATGTCTTAGTGTGCTTTTAGTTGGGTTGAAGTTATTTGGCTTTCTGTATGCTTTACTTACCTGAATGTTAGATTGCTTCCTCATATTTGGAAAGTTTTTGGCTATTACTTCTGCCCATATTCTTTTTCTAACATTTGTGTTGACTCCTTCCTTCTCATGTCTGTTAATCTCATATTGTTCTTCTTTACATTATCCTGCAGGTGATGGATCATTTTTTCCTGCATCCTCATTGTTCTTAAGAGATCCTTTCTCACCTTTTCACTAGCTGCACCAGCATCTTCACGATCTGAAACACTGTCTTTGCTTTCACTCAAATGTTTTTGTAGACCTGTGCTTGAGATTTTCAGTTCTTCTGTCTCTTTGACGCTGCTTCATGAGATCTATTTTTTTTTTTTTTTGCTGTGTTGCTCATTCAAGGAATCCATTATATTTCTTATCTCTTTTACTTTTTTTTTTTTTATCAATGTCTTCTTTAGAGGTAGGTATTAACTCTTTTACTGCAGAGTTTTTTTTTTTTTTTCCAAATTGGGTTTCCTCTATGTTTCAGGAATTGATTCTATACTTCATATGCAATGATTCCAAAGATTTCTTTTTTTATTTCAGAAATTGTTTCTGTTCTGAGTTCCTTTTTACCTTTTTGTTGTTGTTTTTTGCTTGTGACACTTCTTGTGAATGCGCATTTGGTTTCCCCCATACGTTTCTGGATTTGGCTCATTACTTTACATGCTAAGTATTCAAAATTTCTTTTTTTATCTCAGGCATTAATTCTGGTCTGAGTTCCTCTGTACCTTTCTGCTGTTGTTTTTTTGCTTCCACCTCTGTTTATTCATTTATTTAGCTGAGCTAGGGTCCTATGCACTTATCACTGGTGGGCTAGAGGCCTGAGATTGCATTTTTCTCCTTGTTTTTGTCATTTTGTATAGCACTGACTTCTGACCGTTGGTGTAGAGCTTTGGTGCACTTACATCCTTAGCACATAATGAGATTTGGGTGCTGATCTATGAAGTTTGAGATTATCCAGTTATGCCTGGCCTGGATCTAACTATTGTGTTCAGCTTCTTTTTGATGCAGCCCTTCTGTCACAGCTGTGAGCCTATGGTTCCTCTCTGTTGTGCCTTTAGCCCAGGGAGCACCCTGGAATGCCTTAGTTCTCCCACACACTCTCGGGGCTGTGCTGGGCTGGATCAGTGACTGGAAGAGTACAAAAGTTGTCACTCTCTTGGCGGGCTTGTCGGCAGCGACTCCATGGAGTTGCAGGCGGTCCTGGCTCTAGCCTTGCATTTTTATACTTGCTCTTCTCTTTCACAGCAGTAACACTATGAAAATACCCATGTTAGTCATTTGGATGTCATCCTGTACTGACTCTTTTCCTTAACCCTTGAAAGAATTTGTCTCCAAATTATATTTTACAGTGTGAATCATTTTTAATGTAATTCATTTTTCCAAATCCTAAAATTCTACATTCCTAGGTAAGGGTATTTGGCAACTCTCCTGCCAGTAACTGTTATCTTCACTGAGTTAAATGTGATTTTTCTAAATGATACTTAGGCAAATCTACCTCTGGTCAGATCCAACTCTGTTTTTCTGGTAAATCATTATACATTATTCCTATATGTACCTACATTTCAGTGCCTGTGTCAGAATTCATTGCTTCCTGCAGAATTCATATTGGTTGCAAAGCCTGAAACATTTAATCTGTACCCCTTTATAGAAAATTTGCTCTATTTTGTTATCACCTGAGGTTACTTATAAAAACTCATATGTATTGGTTAAAATCATTTAAAGGAAAGTAACTCCCAAGCAAAAACACAAGGACTTTAGTGTGGTATTGTATTCATGATCTGACTTGCTTTTTACTTCGTATCTCTCAATATTAGTGCTTTTTACTTGCTTGGTGCCATGCTATTATAAGTCTCTGTTATAGAGCTCTACCTTAGAGCATTATGTTCTAATGATCTAACATCTGTTATTCTCTTGCTGAAAATACTTTCTCAGGGTGAAAAGAGAGAAGTAAGAAACCTTTTTATCCAGATTACTTCTTATGACAATATTCCCAATTAGCTATTGCTATTTACCAAGTAGTTACTCGTCCTAACAGGGACTCAGGACCACATTAAAGCAGTGTTACTTGAAGATTATCCCTGTGAAAAAAACATAAAAACAGTATTTTATTTCACCTGATTCTTTTTTAAAATTAATTTTATTGAGAAACAAATAGCAATGAGACAGTTTCAAAACTGATTAGTAGGACTGTTTTAATAATTAATACATTGCATATTGTCTTTGTAGTAGTTATTGATAGTACAAGATGAAGATATGATATCCTGTCCAAACACTATTAGTTCACCTGATTCTTACATTTTTAAATTTTACAAATAATTTGTCTTCTAAGGATGTTTTGATGCCCATGTATCTTGTATATTTTTTACATAACCAAGTCCTTCATTTCCAAATGCCAAAGATTGTGATCTGTTTTAATTGACTTGTCTTAAAATGACATGCAACATGCACATGAATTCAGATATCTATGTATACATTCACAGTGAAAAATTTCAGGTAAAATATAGTATCAGTGAAATATGGTGCAGAAAGGGCAGTGTATTTTTTTTTTTTTTTTTTTTTTTTAGGAGAAGTTCTTCCGAGATATAAGGGTAAGAATTTTATGTCTGAAGCCACATATTAAATTTTTGTTCTATATCTTAAGTGATATTTGACAGTTATAAAAAACAATCAGAACCAAAACAGATTATTAAAGTGACAAAAAGGGGACATAACCCCAGGATTTTACAACTAAAGTAAAGCTAAAATGTATGACCTTGTTATTGTTGTTTAATTGGCACATATATCTAGAAGATTATTTTTTATTTTTTATAGATAGTACAAAAAAGGACACATGATACAGAATTTCACTTAACAAAGTAATATGAATTTTATAGTATTTGTTGTCATGCATAGTGTCTCCCAATCATTTATTCATATAGCAAATATATGCATGTAAAATTGGAATAAAGAAAAAAAAAGAAATGTAGAAGAAATTAAGAAGAGAAAAGTATACATAATTGAAAAAAAGAATATAAACAAATTAAAGCATTAACTGCTTCTTTCCAGAGACCAGCAGAAGTGCAGAACAGTACAGCTGTCTAAGTTATCATGCTTACAAACATAAATAGATCTCTTTCTCCCACTTCCTCACCTCTCCTCCTCAACTCAGTAACTCTTTCCTTTGAAATAAGTTCATTCTCTTTTCCCAGTGTCTGTTGTACCCTCCAGATTTCACTTTTCTCTTCCAGGATCTCATACTAAAGAGACAATACAATGTTTGCCAATATGGGTCTGATTTACTTCACTTAAGAAAAGGTTATTTAGTTGCATCCATTTACTGATGTAAGACTCAAATTTATTCTATTTTACAGATGAACAATACTCCATTGTGTAAAAATACTACATTTTCTTTATCTGTTATCTAGTTGATGAGCATCAGGGTTGTTCTAGAATTTAGTGATGACATATTTTGCTGCTATAAACATGGGTACACATACATGCCTGTGGTATGAGGTTTTTCAGTTCTTCTGGAAAAATATCCAGGAGGGGAATGGCTAGATTGAATAAGATTTTCAACCCTAGCATTCAGGGAATCTCCACACCGATTTCTATAGTGGTTGTACCAGTCTTCACTCTCATAAACAGTTTTGAAGAGTTTCTTTTTCTCCACAGCTTCTCCAGCATTTGTTATGAGCTGACTTCTTCTGGGGTGAGATGGAATCTCAGTGTTTGCATTTCTCAAGTAACCAGTCATGTTGAACATTCTTTCAAATATTTATGTACCATTTGTATTTCTTTCTCTGAAAAGTGTATATTCATCTTAAATGTCCATTTTTCAACTGTGTCTTTTAATGTAATGGGCCCTGATTTTTATTTTTATTTATTTATTTATTTATTCATTGAATCAGGGATTGAGGTCAGGCTCCTACACTTGTAAGGCAAGCACTTATTCTACTGAGCTATTTCCCTGGCAGCTGATGTTTTTAAAAACTTTATATATTCTAGAGAGAAGGCCTTTGTCTGAGGGATCATCTGCTATAATTTTTCAGTTTTTAGGTTTTCCTCTTACTCTGTTGGAATTTGCTTTGAAGTGCAAGGACTTTTCAGTTGTTGATTCTTTGAAGTATGGCCCATGCAATTTGGTTTTATTCACGAGCTCTTTACCTACTTCTATATCTTTAAGATTTCTATCAACACTTTCCTCCAGAAAATTTAGTGTTTCTGTTTTAGTATTTAAATCTTTGCATTCTGACTGTAACTTTGTGCCAGGTGAAAGGCATGGGTCGAGTTTTAGCCTTTTGGCATGTGGAAAACCAGTTTTTATGCCACAGTTTATTAAAGAGTCTGTCTTTATTCCAGTGAGCCTGTTTGACCGTTTTTCAAAAATAGAGTGGCTGCATATGTTTGCTCTTGTGTCTGCATCTTCTAATTTACAGCATTGATCCTCAGATCTGTCTCTATGCCACTACCATGTTGATTTTGTCAAAGTAGCATTGTAGTATAATTTCAGATCAGGATTGATAGTTTCTGCCTTTCACTTATTTCTGAGGATTGCTTTTCATATTCTGGGTTTCTTCTGATTCTAAATGAATTTGAGGAAATTTTTCTCTATCTCTGTGAGGTATACTAATGGGATTTTAATTGGGATTGCACTGAACCTGTACAATAATTTTAGGAGTATAGCCATTTTCCCAATGTTGGTTCTTCCTATCCAGGAGCATGGAATATTTTTCCATTTTCTCAAAAATATTTTTCTCTTTTCTCAGAGTATCATAATTTTCACTGTATAAACCTTCTAGTTTTTTTTTTTTTTTTTTTTTTTTTGAGATTGATTCCTAAGTATTTCATTTTTGGTGACGCTATTGTGAAAGGCATGATTTCCCTAATTTCTTTCTTACTGTGTTCATTATTGTGTACACAAATGTTCTTAAGTTCTGGGTGGTAATCTCTCAGGATACAAAATAAACACCCAGAATTAGATGAGGTTTCAATTCAGCCCTGTCCCACTATGCAAACCTTCCCTCCCCCCTTACTGTCTGTTAGGCTGCAGATGATGGTACGGCCAGATTGCAGTTCCCAAAGGAGTTTACCATGCATAACTACTGTTGTTATTCATTCCAAACCCTGCATTATTTTTATAATTAACTTTGTGGAATAACTAATATTATTTTGTTTTATTATCTATGCATTGATAAACACTGTAAATATTAGCTAACTATAACGTAAAGATATACTACTGTCATCTTTTTTTTTCTTTATAGTATTGGGGATGAACTCATGACCCAGTGTTTGCTAGGCAGGCACATATTTTACTGAGCTATCTCCCCTGCCCTATACTACTATTATCTTAAACATAGTCCCAATAGTTTATTTTGAAATTTGATGAGAAAACTACCTAGACAATTTTGTCTCATCCGATACTGAAAGTTTTATGTATTTCTTGTCCTTTCTACATAAAATACTTTGAAAGATTTAAGACCCAGAATAGTATATTCAGGAATAATTTCTGGAAGTGCACTTTGATTTTTATTTTGATTTATTTTTTAATGTACTTAGTACAGGGTTTACAAGGTCACACTACACAGATCAGACTCATAGCAATGGTCCTGCTTACAGCCTCCCAAGGGCTGGAATTACAGGTGCATGTCACCATGCCTAGTCTCAATCACTGTCTCAGTGTGCCCTGGGAACTAGGCATGCAAGGCACGCAGGGGATTGAACCCTTGTCACTGAGTCTGCTGCTGAGCTATTTGGCCAGCACTGTGATTTTGATGTAGTATATTTCATTTCAAACATTTAGAAATATAAGAAAAACGTGCTGCAATTTTACTAGAAAGAAATTAAACAGTGCAAAATTGATTCCTATACTTATTCTCATTGTAATATTATTCATATGAAAATATTTTTATATTATTAATTATCCTTCTTAATCTTATCTCCAAAAGCTATTTAATATTTGATTCCACAAGCATTTATACTTTTTATCATTGTTCTTTGATGGAGCTTGATATAATTACTATTTGCTACACTAAATTACACTAAAAACCTTTTTGTATAGTAACATTTTTCAATATCCAATGCTTTTGAAATAATCTTGTGTAAGGAGCTGGGGAGATTGCTCAGTAGAATAAGTGCTTGACTAGAAAGTGAAAGGTCCTGAGTTCAATCCCTGGTACTGAAAAAATAAAAAAAGAAGGAAACAATTTGTGTAGTTTTTATTCTTGTCAATGATTTTGGCTTTTTATATTGCTATAATAAGTGGGAATCCATGATTCTCTTTCTAAAGTCTTTTCCATAGGTTCCATTTAAAAGTATTGAGCACAAAGATCAAAACATTGTTAAACAACATGGAGGCAAAGAGTGTAATATTTGTCTATATGTGTGTGTGTTGTGCATATGTTCGTACTTGTGTGAGATTTTAAAAGCATGAAATTATTCAAAGTTTACAGCCTCTATCATACACCTGTATATGCACCTTGTGTGAGTGCCTTAACTTTTGAAATTTAATTTGCTTTATTTAAAATAATTCCTGTATAGTAAAATAACAGCCACAAATTAAAGTGTATAATTCATCACTTTGGACTTATGAAAAGGAAAATAATTGATCTATCTTTATGAGCACTTTTTAGCCGCACACACACACACACATTTATATTTAATATTTATGTTTATATTTATATTTATCTCTATATATATCTATTGTTTCCTCTCAGAAATATACCATAAAATCAACACAAAAGATATCACAATGAGAGAGATTTAATATGAGATCTAAATGTGACTTTCTCATTACCCAAAGGGAATTGTTATAACTTGATGAATTACAATAAAACATAAAAATGGAACATCAAGTATTGGTTCACCAAACTAATTGCATAAATATTATTTCCAAAAGTAATTGTTGACAGTTCACTCTTGAAATTCTGCATGTCAGTAACAATGTTTCCGGCTTCCAGCTCTGCTAAATTCAGTCCATCTAACTAATGGTCATCCATGAGTATCTGTGGGAACATTAATTGAGACTGATTATTTAAAGCTGAGTTTTTATTATACCCATGTTTCAGCCCCAACCTGCTTGGCATGTATTTTCTGTATTTTGCTTTTACTTTTAAGCAGTGTGGTCAATAATATGTGCTTTCTAAGGCCAAAATTTTATAAGCACCAACGAACATTATTTTTAGTTCCTATACTAGTCAACATATATGTTGAATATACCCTCAAAATCTGTCACTTTCTGGCCTCATAATTTTCACAACTATGTACTGGATACATTTTAACCTTGATTTAACCTCTCTGCAAATGTTTAAGACAGTATTTTGAACTGTTATATTACCATAAGATATGGTCATATTACTTTCTGCTTTAGATCAAGCCAAAGTGTGTTCATTTTCTGCTGAGTAAGCATGTAATATTGACTTATTATGAACTGATTCACTGATGAGGCCTGCAGTAGTGAACTGGCTTTGGTTAACTTGAATAAGGAACACCCTTGACATGAGTCAGCATGGTTCTAGGCCTGGAAGACCCCCCCGAGGCTTGTTAGAACAGTATAAAAGGAGATTGGGAGGGAAGGATTGGAGCCGATTTTCCTTGGAAGAGCTTCATTCCAGCTGCTTTTCTTTGGAGGGTTTCAGCTCTTCTCTTTGGCTGAGCTCCGGGTTTCATCTTCACGAAGGACAGCTGCTCTCTTCAGCTTCCAGCACTGGCCTTCGGGCTGCCAGTGCAGACCTATCAGCCTTCCGCGTCTTGTTCCTCAGCCTTCGGATAGCGGCCTCTCTGGGTCGTTGCTGTGGGCCCAGACCTTGGCTGCATTGCTTGCATCTGTAGCCGTGCAAGCAGCCCTCTTGCACTCCTCCGCACTTCACTCCACGGGCAAGCATCAGCAGCTAACCCTGTCAACTTCTGTGTCCTGCATTACATCTATTTTCTTGCAAATACTGACCAGAGTAAGGCTCTACTCAGCCTCTTGTTCTTTTATTTTATGGTCTAATAAAACAGAATGCTTTGTTGTGTAGGAAAAGCGCCCAGTCTATCATGTATCTGTTCTTGGGTCTCTTTCCAAGCATTGGATGGCAATACCTTCTTATCTATGGTTCTACAAACATAAATGTCTGATAAATGAATAAACACTTTTAAAATAACTCCATAAATAAGTTTTGTTGTTGTATTATTGAACCACATATGTATGTAATTACATAAACACTTTCTATTAACTTCCTCTAATACACAGTACTAATTTAAAGAGTAGTTATTTTTTCTGTGCTAAAATTGCAACATTTATCAATGTTTGTCATGATTATACTGATTGAAATATATTATTGTTGTTGTTAACCAAAATAATATCACATTCAAATGTGAATAATTCTTTCAAGCCCTTGTCTATTAAATTTAATTAAAATAATGCACAATAAATTTATCAGCAGGAAATCACAGATTTTTGTAAGAATACTTACTTTGTATAGAAAAATTTACAGCCGATGAGAGAAATATTCCAAATAAATTCTGACAACAAAAATTTATGCAGAAAGCACTAGGGATAGGCTTTCGTCCTGGCCTGGATAGACATTTTCTTGGACAAAATTGTAAAACCCGCCCACCAAGAGAACAGTTAACTCCACTACACTTACAAAGCAATGTTACCAACCTTTAGATACATGGATACAGCATTTTATATACACTTTTAGTCTTGCTTTTTAAAGTACAGCTGGGTTCAATCTGGTAATATTCTAGCGAGCTATGGATCCTTGCTTGGAGAATCATATTGCAGCTGCAGAATTGGAACCAAGTACCAGCCATTAACTAGCTGGAGTATCCTTGCTGGAAATCAAAAATGCCACTTACAGGAAGATGATTATCACATGGTTTTATTTAATGAGTTATTTAATTAAATAAATCTCTGAAAGTAAAGGTTGCAGAAATGGTTGCCAGGGTTTGAGGGATAAAGGAATTTGTTTGGTGTTCAGTCAGTTATCTTCAGCTATAACAGATCAGGCGTTCCAGTGATCTGTTGTGCAGCAAAGTATTAATAATTAAGAGTGTAATATTCTGCACTTCAGAACTTGTTAAGAAATTAGATATCATATTAAGTGTCTTACCAAGCACAAACTACAGTAAAAGATGACAAGTAAACTTTGGGAAACATTACATAAACCTTTCATTGTAGGGACAGTCTCAAGGATACTAGCCTCTACCTAAAGTCAACAAATTGTATGTATTTGTTGCAAATATTTGTACTGAGTTCTATCTCAAACCTCTCAGAAAAACAAATGTCACTTTCCTGAAGAGCAATCTTGACAAAGTAGTTTATATCTCCCCCCTAACTCCAAGTGAAGAAGTGGAATGAAAACGAACAGACAGTTAATTCATATTTGTCATGCTATGCTTCTGCCACAATAGCAATACTAACAAGGTGATTAAGCCTTTGTTCAGGCAGAATGTGGTCACCCCTCAATTCCCAATACTGAGGAAGGTGTGCCAGAAGGACCACAAGGTCAAATGCAGACCTGGGAAAATTAGGGAGACTTATCGCAAAAAGGAATTTGTTAAAAATTATATTAATCGGGGCCAGGGAGATGGCTCAGTGAATAAGCACTTGCTTGACAAATGCAAGGGTCTGAGTTCAATCCCTGGTTCTGCAAAAAAATAATTATATTAATCTTTATTATTAAAGTCATAAACATAATTAGCTTTATATATTAGAGTTTGTCACTACATACATTGTTACCTATGTATTTATATATTTTTACATATATATATATATATATATATATATATACACATACATACATATATCAGTTAAAATCAAAATAGTATTCAACACATTCTCTGTATAAGGCTCAATCATGGGCCAGGGAAATAGCTTGGGGGTCTTAGTGACAAGCACAGGATTGCACCTAGGTTTTATTCCCGGTACTGCAAGCCATGAAGGCCCGGAGTGCACTGTGCTGGCCACTGAAACTGAGCATGGTGATTCCTGCCCGTAGTCCCCGTGCTGGGGAGCCTGAAACAAGAGGATCACTATGAGTCCAAGCTGTGTAGCCAGACCGTGTACCAAATAAATAAATAAATAAATGATTAGAAAAATAAGAACCAAAAAAAAAAAAAAAGACTGAATCATCTCTAGCTAAAATATCCTTCCAAAAAGTCATATCAAAAAGACAAATGCCATAAAACAAACAACTAAACATTATTCAAATTTTCCAATAATATGAGCATTGTGAAAAAAATTTTTATAATTCACTTTTACTAATATTTCATCTTACTAATATTTTTGACTTATATACACATATATGAATCTTTCTGAGATTATTTATAAATGCACATGCCCACACATACTAGTTTTATTATCTAAAATATATCTGCATTGAGTGGGACTTGTTACAGCATTCATTTTCATGCTGAGCACATGTGTATTTACTTAATAGCCACTCCAATATTAAAGAAAATTAGATTATTTGAATTTATAAAAAATGCAATTACAATTTTTCTATCTTAATATTAAATGCTTTCCTGAAATTCCTGTTTCACCTAATATTTACCTAATATTTAATTTATCATTTAAATTCTTTAGCGGGACTTGTATGTAGTGATAGGCAATGATTGTGTTTTAAAAGCTTTATCTTGGTCTTAACTATCCAGCAGAAAAGTATAAAAATGAGGTATGAAATGTAAAGCCATATTAATATGCTGATCTGTAAAAGGCTCAAATCAACAATTTCTGACATTGGCAGTTCTACAGATAACCCATTACTATTATGGACTACTGGACTATATTGGATTATTTTGCTGAATTCACACACCTACAATATTTAAATGCCAATGGAATTCCCATCTCTGACAAAACTAAAGAATAAAAGGGGATGCAAAGGAAGGACCATTATTTATCTATATATACAAAATAGTCAAAATAAATATATAGCTACTTTCTCTTAACTCAATGAGAAGAAAGATTTGTACTAATAGTACCTGGATGGGATATCATGTTTGCATCTTGTACTATGAATAACCACTAAGAAGATAACAATATGCAATGAGTTAATTATTGAAACTGTCCTATTAATTTGTTTTGAAATTGTCTCTTTGCTATTTGTTTCTCAGTAAAATTAAGAAAAATAAATAAAAGCATGACTCGGGTTTTGTTTCTACAAAAATAACAACAAAAAAATATCTGTATTAAACAAACTTTGTGATTGCTTAGCACACATGGTGTGCATCCACGATATGGACCAGCTACCATAAGCATAGTTGACCCAAATGAAATTAACATCCACTTGAGAAAATTTTATTAGCCATTCATAAAATTCATCAGCATAGCATAAATGTCATGCCACTTTAGGTCTTGCATGAGTAATTGATTTGTTTGTGATTCAAACAGATTTTCTGCATTCTGTCTGTTCCCCAACAATAACAAGGAGCAGCGTGAACAGGAAAAGTCATTATTTACCAGCTACAGCTCAGTGCTCCCTATAATCAGATCCTAGCATCATGCCACGTAATCTGATCCTGTGAATTGTCAAAGGCAATTGTATAAATATATATTCATTTAAAGCCTGAATAAGCTTGTTATAGTATAGAATAAGGGCACTGTTTATTTTTTCCCTCTTTTCTCTGTTACTGTTGTTACATTCTCAGTCCTGAGTATGGAGTAATTACATTTCTTAAACATATAGCTCAACTGTGCAAAAGTAACATTCTCTATTCACCTGTAACGAATATTGCATTTTTCTTCAAAGCCCAGTACATTAAATTATTATGACTTGATTTGTTTGCAAATTTCTCCCAGTATTACTTCTTCACAGGATAACTTTTTCAAGATACTTTTACCATATTTTTCTAAACTCTTAATAAATAATTTTGCTGAACCATAATAGAATGTAATAAAAGTTCAGTATCTAATCCAAAGCATGACAAACTTCACAAAGAGCAAGTTTAGAAAAGCAACCTTCTGTGTAATTTGTGACTCTGTTTTGGTTTTATATGTCCCTGACAGACAGTTGAACACCTTCAGATTTTATTTACACTCAGTAGCAGTGAGCAGCTCTCGTCCTAAGGTTCATGGTATTGATTAAAATGACTAAGCTGAAAATCGATCTTCACCTCTTTGCAGAGGCCAGGTGCCTCACCACTAATAATAAAAGCAGTATTGCATGGTTATTCTTACAAGACAACAATTACATAATCTCTGTGGAATAATAGGGAAGAAATAGGACCCTACTTTCTTAAAATTACTTCTGTGCCCCAGAAAATCTACCAGGAGACATTTCTTCCATCAACATTAACTTTCACAATATTGAATATCTACTCCTGCACACAGGGCCATTAGGAGAAACAAAAGAGACAAAGGATTCAGTCTGTGTCCTTGGGGAGTCTAGGTTAATGAAATTTAAACAAAGAAAACAGCAAGAGTACAAGAAAGGAGAATAAGGTGAATGTAAGTTGAGAATGAGAGGGAATAGACGCTAGCGGCTAGAAGAAAGCGTAAGGTGTTTTGGTTTGGTGGAAGTGTCTGGAGAAGGAATTGATTATTTAGGAAAAGAAAAAAATGTTGAGCTTTTTGTGCACATATTATTGGAGAAGGGCTTAACTGCTATGGGATTAGGAGGAATGATAACATTTTTGATTAACATGATTTTTTTCATTGATATGTTAAGTTCAAATGAATTGTGATATTAGTTGAAATCAACAACTAATAAAATCTATAAATGACAGTAATAATATAATAGCAATTCCCCTTATGTAATGGCCTTGGTCTTTTGCCTCAGGTTTGTAAATAATCTTTAAAATGAAAGATGTCCTTAGCCTGACTACTTCAGTGTTCTGATTGATTCAAAACATTTACCTCTCACTGTCTGTTTTTTTTTTTTGTTGTTGTTGTTGTTGTTGTTGTTGTGTGTTTGTTTGTTTTCTTGGTACCAGGGATTGAACTCAAGACCTTGCACTTGCCAGGCAGGCACTTATGCCAAGAGCTATCTCACAATACCTCTTTTTCATTTAGAATTTGAAGAAGTATCAGAAGTTTCTTTTGTTTAATCTTTAGAAGGCATTCTTAAAAAAAAATATTATTTATTTATTTATTCAATGTATTTGTTACAGGGTCTCACTCCACAGCCTGGACTCATAGTGATTCTCCTGTTTTCAGCCTCTGTTGCACTGGGATTCTAGGTATACAGCACCACACTGGGCCTCAGAGGCTGGCTCCGTGTACCCAAGGGTGGGTCTTCTGTGGCATGCAGCCTCAGGAATCAAAACACAGTTTCTGTGCTTGCTTAAGCAGGCATTTCATATGCTGAGCTATCTCATAGGGCCAGCACCAAAAATTTCATCATGCCTGATCTAGTGAATAACTATGGATAAGAATGTGCTATAATACTCGTACGATCATGGCTTCCCTTGGATGACACTCAACCTATACTAATACTTTCTATAATCATAAAATACTCATCATAAAATACAAAAAAATCTTCTAGAACAGCTTCAAAAGTGGAGAGAACAGCAGCATAAGTGTGCTTAAGAAAGAGGTTATTATAAGGGGTATTAATAGTAATGCATATTTTACTATAAAATATTTATTTAAAAATGCACTGCATTTTTATCAGCCCTTGAATCTGATTGATGAGTTTGTCAAAAGTACCTAACACTGTGCCAGGGAGATAGCTCAGTGGAATAAATGCTTTCCTGGCAACTGCAAGGTCCTGAGTTCGATCCCTGGTACTAACAAAACAAACAAACAAAAAAGCACCTAACGCTAGTGATAAGACACGTCCTGGCATTTTATGAAGAAAGCATGTTTCTGTTTTATGTGAGAAAATGGGCTGGGATCAAGGATTGTGCAGTTGTTTACTCTGTTCAGTACTGCCTGTGCCCATGAATGTTGTACATGATAAATTCAAAATAAAGGCAAAACCATCATAAAATAATTGGACAAACCTAGACTTCAATAATCAATAAAGTGAGTCTGAATCTACATCCGTCTGAGAGTTGGTCTGTTCTCTGGTGTCTATTCTTGGCCAGGGAATCAAGCAGAGTTGTTCATCAAATGCCTACTGTGACAGGGGACTTGTAACATAATGAGAAAAACTAGGTCACAGTCCTTCTCACATGTTTTCATGTCTCAGTAGTTATGATAAAACGATAGTTCAAAACAAATCCCAAATTAAGTGTAACATGTTGTTTAATAGCATGAAATATATATCTTCTATTGTAACTAACCTGCAACAAATTTGTTAAGAAACATTACTCGGGGCCTGGGGAGAAAGCTCAGCAGTCTAAGTCAAATCCCGCATGTACCGCATGCCACACAGGCTCCAGAAGCCGAGCGCACCACACCAGCCAGTGAAACTGGGTGAGGTGCTACAAGCCTATAATCCCAGTGCTAGGGAGGCCGACACAAGAGGATCATTATGAGTCCCAGATGTGTAGCAAGACCCTGTACCAAATAAATAAATAAGTAAATACATACATAAGATTTTTAAAAAAGAAAAATTCCTCGGATAGAAAATGATTCTTGTCCAAACATTAATTTGAAATAAACAATCACCCATGCTTTTTAGTAACACCTAAAACAATGTTCTTACAATCTATTAAGAGAAAATTCCTCTCATCATAAGCAATAATGCCATTTGAATTTTGTTCAGTAGTGAGTACAACACTCACTACATGTATCTTAAAACGCTTTTGGCTTTCCTTAAGTAAAAATTCTAAATTCTTATTTAGAATTTTTTTCTGCCTGAATAATAATCTTACAAGCTTTCCTATTACAATGTTGTTTATTGTGAATTATTAAGCAGCCATCAGCAACTGTTATTTGATACATCTTAGTATAAATTTTAAAGACATGAATTTTAAAACATAGACTTCTTCCATTTTAGAAATCATTTTTCTAGTTCTGGTGAGAAAGTTTTAGCCCATGTGTGTTTAATAACAAAATGTGAACTTTTATCTTTGAAAAGTATAGAAAGATAATTCATTCAGTCACATTTGATAATTTAGATGAATGGAAAGGTAATGGCTATGATTAGTATAAGAAACAAGCAACATAGATCTTACAAAATTACATTATCAAAGTCAACTCAGGAAAAAAAAGACCATTATTAAAGCTTATATTAACTGTGAGCTAAATTGCACATACCAATTCATGTGCTGAAAACAAGCAGAAAATCTAGGCCAATCTAGGTTAACATGTTAGTTGCATTATTAGTTAGCCAAATTGAAATTGCTAGTTTGAATAAGATCAATTTGAAGGCAAGATTTTGTCTGAGTGGTTAACTGATTCTGAAGATAATTGCCGAAAGTGTGAACAACACTTTTTAAAAACCACGAAGAATGAGCAATACATTGGAAATATCAATGAGAGCTTCATAGTAAATCTGGTTTGCTGTTGATTTGTGCATGTTGTTAAAAAAACCTTAGCCCACTATTGCCTGAAATTTTCTAAGACTATAGGTGAGAGATGATAGTTATTTAGCCAGATATAGATGATCTATATAGAAATAGATAATATAGATGATAGATAGATAGATAGATAGACAGACAGACGGAAAAAACTTTATCTTTAGTTTCAAGGATAGACACAATTAAGGACAAATATCATGATGCAAAAAATTCATAGCATCATTCTATAAGGATAATGTTAAACAAACTGTAATGTTCAAATTTTAATTTTTAAGTACTTGTATAATTATAGATTAGGTTTTTTTCTAATTTCCTCATTTGTAGATCAGATTTGTTAAAAGTGTCCCATGTTTTCTATGGCTTGATATTAATTGTATGACATAGTACTCTATTGACTATAACAAACAAACATGGATCATCAGTATATTACTGTATTTAGTATATGTATATGTCAATTTTATGTCTTGAAGAAAAAAATCGCAGTGTGAGTTGTACAATCTTTTTTACTTAGGATTCATCTTATATCTCTTAACAAAAGAAGACCGGAAAGAAAACAACTTTAAATTTAAATTCACTGGAATGTTATTCTTAGTAGTGATATCCCACATCTCATTTTAATTGTGTGACTGTTTAAATAAAGTCATATTAAGTAACACAGTAAGTAAAGCATGTATAAGATTAATACATCTACAATTGAAATATAATAAGACTTTGATATTTCTAAGGGCTAATGTTCAAATCAAATATAAATAGGAGTAATTAAGTAATAAAAGGTCCAATAGAGTTGTGTTGTTAGAGAAAACATATAACCTTATAAACTAACCTTAATAAACTGACTTTCAGATATTATTATGTTCTACTGAAGAGAAAGTATGGTTACAAATTTTTACTCTTACTGCAAATAATCTAAAATTGTTATTATGCATTGATACACATATGTGCATATTATAGAACACATAGACTACAGAGGTTGAGAGGGAAGAAGCATGTCTATTTACCCCTTACAGACAAATGACATGAATTCTCCATAATTCTGTGAAATACATTAAGTCCTGCTTGAATGCCAAGGGGACTTCATATATTTCTTTAAGCCTAAACACCCTTTCTGATTGTCTGATTTTTTCTACCAACTTTGTTTTCACAGAAGTGGTACTGACATCATGCTGTTTGAAAGGTAGTGTTATGTAGAGAGCTGCGAGTAGCCACGCCTTAAAGACACAGCTGTAGAGAGCTGCGAGTAGCCACGCCTTAAAGACACAGCCACACCTTAAAGCCTTAAAGACGGCGCTGGCTTCCTCTTTCATCCTCACCTGGGGGTGGATGCTCTCCATAGCAAATAACTTCTCGTTTTGGCTAAGGCTAAGGACTAGGGCATTGCTTCCATGTACCTGGACCTATCGGCTGTGCCCACGTGGCACTCCGGGGTTGGACGCCCACTGGTTCAAAAGCCATGAGCTGGCTTCCCCTAGAGAGAGTCGGGAGGAAGAGAGGAGAAGGAGAAAGGAGAAAGCAAGAAAGCTAGCTAGCAGGGGAAGGAGATTGTATAGGGGTCCTGAATAAACCGTGGAAAGAAGAGCTGGTTGTTGCGTCTTCCTTGCCGGTGAGGTTGCGCGCGACAAGTGGTGGCCCGTACGGGGAAGCAGAGCCTGTGTTCCTGCGGAGTGGTCAACGACAGCCCAGAACTTTCCACGGTCAGGGGGTGCACCGGTAAGTCCTCGGGAAAATTCGGGGATCTGCAACAAAAGCGGGGAATAAGTTGCTCTTCTCTGTAGTTAAAGAGAGAGCAGGATAAGACTCGCTGACGAGCGGGTTTAAAGATAAAAATAAAAACTTTATAATGGGGAATTTATTCCCAATTTTTTCGGCTCTACAGGAGCTGTTAAGGCTAATTTGGAAGCCGATCCCAGACTACTTAGAGGACCGGCATTGCAGTGAGACAATGGAGAGTGGGCGGGTAGCACTAGAACAGCTACAGGAGGAAAGGTCCGAAAAAGCAGGCAATGAAAGGGGGTCGAGAAGAAGAAAGGA
>PVKA01015119.1:0-40921 GCA_004027165.1 Ctenomys sociabilis
TGAATAATACTCTATTGGAAAGAACCACCACATTTTTTCATCCATTCCTCACTGATGGGCACTTTGTTGTACAAATTGTACTGCTATAAACATAGGCACACATATGTTACTATGATATGATGTTTTCAGTTCTTTTGGGAAAATTTTCAGAAGGGGGAAATCTGGTTTAAATGGAATTTCCAGTGTTAGTTTTTAAGGAGCCCACACACTGATTTCCATAATGGTTGTACCAGTCTACATTGCCACTAGCAGTGCAGAAGTCTTTGTTTTTCCCCTCAGCCTCTTCAACATTTGTTGTTGGTTGATTTCATTATGGTAGTCGTTCTTTCTTGGAAGAGATGGTATCTCTTCCAAGTGTTTTAAATTTAATTTCACAGATGGTTAGTGATTTGGAGAATTATTTCATGTATTTCTTTCTTTCTTGTATTTCTTCGTCTGAGAAGCGTGTGTTCATTTTGGATGCCAAACTCTGGTTTGGTTCTTTAAATTTGGGGGCCCTAATGTATTTTAGTTCTTTATGAATTCTAGAGAGAAGGCCATTATCTAAGTGTTTATCAGTTAAGATTTTTTTTTCCCAAATTTGTGGGTTGTCTTTTTACTCTGTTGGTAATTTCTATTGATATGCATAAACTTCTTAATAAAATAAGAGAAGGTCCCAGTTGTTAATTCTTTCACGTATCTCCCATGCAGTTTGATTTTTGTTCATGAATGGTTTACCTTCCACTATGTCTTCAAGATTTTTACCTACTTCTTCTTCCAGAGTATTTAGTGTTTCTGTTTTAATGTTTAGATCTGTAATCCATTCTAACTTTAGTTTAGTGCACGTTAATATAATTCAGTCAAGCTTTAGTTTTCAGTATGTAGAAAGGCAGTTTTTCCAGCTCCATTTGTTAAACAGTCAATCTTTCTTCCAGTAAAAGTTTGGCTCCTTTGTCTAACATAAAGTGGCTGAGTGTATTTGTAGTTGTTTCTGCATTTTTGAATCTATTCCACTGATTCCAGTCTATTATTTTGTTAATACCATTCTGATTTTTATCACAGTGGCTTTGTAGTATAATTTCACATTGAGAATTGTAATGCCTTTCAGTTGTAGCCCAGGATTGCTATATTTGGTCTTTTCTGTTTCCAAATAAATTTTGGAAAAGGTTTCTGTAGGTCTGTGAGATATGTTGGTAGTATTTTGATAGTATATAAATCTGTTCAACAATTTTAGGAGTATGGCCATCTCCACACTGTTGATTTTTCCTATCAAGGAGCAAGGAATGTCTTTCCATTTCCTGAAATCCCCTATGACCTCTTTTTTCAGAGTACAGTAATTTTCATTGAATATATTTTTTACTTCTTTAGTTATACTAATTCCTAAGCATTTCGTTTGCCATGGTGCTACAAATAGCAGTTAATGTGTAGACTTTTCACCTTTACAAACCCTGTGTGCTGATATCTGTGAAATAAATAAGTACATAGTGTACAGCAATGTGTAATACAAAAACCATGCTTGAATACCTGTCATCTTGGTCTATTAAATGTCTACCATTCCTGATGTCATATCAAATACTTTATCTAAAATAATACTTTTAAAGAAAGGTTTAAAATAAGAGAGACAAGAGCAAAATTTGCTGAATGACAATGGAGTGCCCATGTTTGATAGGTGTAGACAAAGGAAGTTGAATATAGAAAGGAAGAATCATGATGTGTGTATATAGACAGTACGGTTGGGTTAGATAATGCTGTGCTTCTACATAAATCTATGAGAGGCAAGATTTGCACTAATGGTGGTTGGACAGGATATTATGTCGGCTTCTAGTACTATAGACAACCACTAGGAAAATAACAAGGTAGAAAGTATTAATTATTGAATCTTTGATGTAATTCAGGTATAAAAAATAAGATACGCAAGCAGCTATACTCTCTTAATTTATTGATAAAGAGACATACAGTACAATAATGTCTGTAAGTATAATATCATGTATGCACCTTCTATGATACCAAAACACGATGAAAGCAGTTTTCAGTGTATTAATTTATCAAATCCATCTTGTCAAGGTATCTTAAAACTGTCTCATTGATATTTGTACTTCCATAAAACAAAAATTAAAAAAATTAAAAGAGCAAAATTTAAGATTTCTTGAAAGCAAGTAGTAACATTCAATCATATGTCATCTTTCGTAACTATATCTGTTAGTCTGAGCAACAGATTTTACAATAAAAATAGATAATACATCAACCCTTGTTAATTGGTTATTCTTGTTTTGAAAATCTGTAATATACGTATGGTTATCTGTTACTCTTTCTATCGTGGGTTTCTGATCTTTTTTGTTGCTTTTGTTTTTACTCTTCAAAATAAAATAAAATGATGATAAAACAAAAATAAGTATACAAATTGTGTTTGTAGTTGAGTTTACATCTTTTAATTTGTCACTTTTACCTTCAGATCTGAGTTTTTGACAACACCACACAGATTTTTTTTTTTTTTTTTTTTTTGTCTTTTTGAGACAGGGTTTCACTATGCAGTTCAGGCTGGCCTTAAGCTCACTTTGTAGCTCAGGCTGGTCTTGAACTCACAACAATCCTCCTGCCTCAGCCTCCCAAGTGCTGAGATTACAGGCATGCGCCACCACGCCTGGCCAACACCACACAGATTTTATCACTGTAGCTTTGCACTGTAGTTTCAAGTTGGAGAATGTGATATCTTCTGCTTCTTCCTTCACTGTTCAAGACTGCCTTTGCTATTTTATGGTTCCAAATGAATTTTTGGAGTGTTTTCTCTAGATATCTGTTGTACAGTAATGCTGTTTTGATTGATTTGCAATAAATCTATATTAGTATTTTGAGAGTATACCCATTCTCGAATGTTTTCTCTTCCTATCTATGAACAAACTACATTTCCATGATCTCAAATCCTCTTCAATCTTTTTTTTAGAATATTGTACTTTTATCTATACAGATATAAATTCATTAGTACGATTCATTTCTAAACACTTTATTTTATTATGCTATTGTGAAGAGTGTTGTTTCCTTAATATCTCCCTCAATGACTTTGTCTTTTTGTGCACAGGAATGCTATTGGGGTGTTGACTCTTTATCATGCTAAGCTACTGAATTTCTATACTTATTCTAGCAATCTCCTGGTGGCATTTTTTGGATCTTCCCAAAAATCGGTGAACAATGATTTAACTTCTTCCTTTCTAAGTCTTATTCCTTTAATTTCTTTTTTTTTTCTTGTTTCTCATGATGTTTCCAGAAAAATATTAATGAGTGGTAATAGTGGGCATTCTTGTCTTGTACCTAATTTTAGAATGAAAATATTTTAGTTTTTCTCCATAGAATACAATGTCAGCTGTTCCTTTGTAATAAATGGCTTTTACAGGATTGTGGTTTTGGGCCAGGGAGATGGCTTAGTAGAAAAACCAATTCCCTGGCAATTTCAATGGCCTGAGTTCAATCCTTGATTCCACCAAAAAAACAAAACAAAACAAAACAAAACACAAAAACAACTGTGGTGTTGTCATCTATTCAATTTTCTGTGAAAGTTGTATCATGATTGAATGTTGGAATTTGTCATAAGCTTTTTCTGTGTATACAAACATGATGATGTGTTCTCCTCTCTTTAGTTCTGTTGATACAGTATATTACTTTTATTGATTTACATATAATGAAGCATCCCTGAATCAACGGATGAATTTCACCTGTCTATGGTGTAAATCTTCTCAATAACTTGATGTATTGTGTTTTCTTTCTTCATTATCATAAAGCATGACTTATTTTGTTTATAATCAGCAGTTCTTCCAGGGTCTGTGAGGTCAGTTTGCCCTTCTCCACTTGACCTCAGCTGGTGGGAATTGATAGTAAAGATTCATCTGAAGGCTGCACATATGCGACATTCTCTTCGTAAATATTTTATTGAGGATTTTTGCACCTATTTCCATAAGGGAGGTTGGCAAGTACTTTTCCATTTTGGTTGAGTCTTTGGTTTTGGTGTTGGTACAATAATTGTCTATAGAAAAATGTTACTGAGAATCATTTCCCTTTCAATTTCGTTTACGAATTTGAGGAGTATAGGCATTTAAATTCCTATAAATTTCTTTTGGAATACATCAGAAGCGTGGCTTTTCTTTGTTGGAAGTTTTTTTAATGCATTTTCATTTTTACTAACTGATATTTGTTTATCCAGAATTTTTATAACTTTTTGATACAGTTTTATTAATGCATACATATAGGAATCTTTCCATTTACTCTGTGTATTTCATCCTATGATACTGAAGAGATTCTAAAGAGGTGTTGATTATCAGTAGAATTTTCCCAGAATCTGTGGTGATTTCACTCTTTTCATTCTGTAGTGCATGAATTTGAGTTTTTTCTTTCTTTTTTTTTTAGATAATATTTGTTGTGGTTCAATAATTTTATGTAATTTTCAAAGCACTGACTCTCACTAATTCATTGTATACTTTTTCTTTGTCTTAAATGCACTAATCTGCTCTGACCTTCATAATTTCCTCCCTCATTTTGACTTTAGTATGACTTGCTCTAATTTCGCTAGAAGCTTAAAGTACAGCATTAGCCTATTTATGTTTTTCTAGCAAGAGATTTTACCACTACAAATTTCCTTCTGTGGACTGCTTTCATTGCATCCCACAATTTCTTTTGTTATATTTGATTATTTGTTTTATTACAGATGCTGTTTAATTTTTTCTTTAATTTCACTTGTGACCCATCGTTTGTTCAGGAGGGTATTATTGCATGTGTATATCAATTTTTTGTGCTTTCCAATTCTATTGCTATATAGTCTGATAATTTGCAGGGGATAATTTCAGTTTATTTGCATTTCTTTAAGCATGTTCTATGTGGTAGTATGTGGTCTATTTTAGAGAAAGTCCTGAGTATAGTGGAAAAGAATGTATTTTTAGATGTTGTGTGGAACACTCTGTACATATCTACTAAGCCCATTTGTTTGCAAGTTTGATTTAGTTGTTTTATTTTTTGGCTAAGTTTTTGTCTACTTGATCTCTTTAGTCATTGATACATTGTTTTGACATGAGAGCCAGGGATCTTATTTATACGAACTTCCTCTCCTGTGCAAGAGGATGGTATGCATGGTGTGTAAGCTTTACACATCCTCCCTGGGTTAGCCTGCTTATAATGTAAGGAGGGAGAGAGGCTATATAGAAGCCACAGCTGCTGGCACTCTCTTTGCTTTTTGCTCTTTTCTGCTGCCATGAACTGCTGCCCTGTTCCATATGCTATTCTGCCTTCTAGCCAGCTGAATAGGAACTGAAATCTTCACAAACTGTAAGCTAAATAAACTTTTCCTTCTTAATTTTGGACATTCTGCCCCCAGGTACTTTGTCCCAACAATGCAAGAAGTCTAACTGAAACAGAATTTATTACAAAGGAAGTGGGGTCATTGCTGTGACTACAGACCTGCCCGTGTGGACTATAAGCCTTTGGCAATAGCTTATGGGGAAAGATAGGAAAGGTTTGGAGATGTCACCTTAAAGAAATGTGCTGGACTGCCTTTGGCTGCTCTGCATGAAAGAGTATTGTCAGATCTCAGAAGACCAGAATTATGATAGAAATCCTGCCTATAAAGACAAGGGTGAGGAGGTTTCTGCTGGGAGAGAGGACTGCATTGGTCTTTGGACTCCAGATGAATTGTGTTATGGCCTGGCAGAAAGTTTGTCTGCAGTTTGCTCTTGTCAGCAGACTTTTCAT
This sequence comes from Ctenomys sociabilis, assembly GCA_004027165.1. Classification (NCBI taxonomy): domain Eukaryota; kingdom Metazoa; phylum Chordata; class Mammalia; order Rodentia; family Ctenomyidae; genus Ctenomys; species Ctenomys sociabilis. Next base: position 5,710 of record PVKA01015119.1, read on the forward strand.
AAACCTGAGATTAAGTGGGGCAGAATAGTTTATCTGTCAAAAGAAATTTTAAGACAGTTGAATATTGAGGCACTATCATAGGTATTTTTTGGTTCTTTAGTCAGATTTATGTTGTGAATCACAAGCAAAGAGCCCAGCAGAATTATTTTGGCTAGAATGGAAGCACCAGAAAGCTGTGGATTAAAACAGAGCTGAGATCTTCATTGCTGAGGAAGAATGAGAGATAGCAAAGATGCTCTGAGGAATTATAGGAGGAGGCATGACTCTGGCTTCATGGACTCAGAACTATAAGCATGAGAGACTGCTTTTATGGAGGAAGCAGCCACACAGGTTCCAGATGGTGGTGGCATGTAGAAACTTTTCCTCAGAGTCAGGGTCAGAATGCTCAGCAATCCATGCATTTTACTCCTACAGCTAAGAGAGAGGAAAACATGACTACTGCTCCAACTGGCAGCAGTCCTGGCATCATACACATGGTGTTAGTTTTAGGTGCATGCAGAATGCAGGAGTTCTGAAGTGTATGCAAAGCTGTGCGTGAGAAATCTATTCAGTAGAAACCCCAGAAGTTTGGAAAAGCCAGAAATGTGTATTATCTGAGGAAGGCCACAAGGAGGGATAAAAGATAACCCTAGAGGGAATTCATGAGTTCTATAACCAAAGAAGTGCTATTGTAGAGAAACAAACTTAACATAGAATGTGTCGGATGTTGAACATTGAACCACAGGACTTAATGTTTGCCCTCTGGGATTTGGGACTTGCTTTGTTCCCAATGCTTTGTATTCTGAAGTTTGTGACCTTTGCAATGATAATATTTTTCTTTTCTCCTTAAATGTTGGAAGTGTTTAAATTGGGAGTTAGACTTGTCCAAAGTGCTTCTGGTGTTGGTAGCAATCCTGTGCTCAAGGTGGATGGGCGAGGTACCTCAATTTTTCTTTCTACGCCAGTTGCCTAGTATCCCAAGTGCTTCCTGCACTCTTTAAGTTTATTTTAACTAATGTTTCCCATCAGAAAACAAGTAAGTTTTGTTATGAATTATTTTAAAGGTACATCAATGAATCTTTAAATTGATTTAGCTTTCATTAGTCCATGCTTTTATCTTCCTCACTGAGCTCTTTCCTCGATTCTGAAAAAATACTTAAGTAAGGTTTAAAACAGCTACAAGGAAGCAAATATATTATTTTTATACAGAAATGAATTCATATACCATCTTTTTCTTCCTTGTATTATTCAGTAGGAGGATGATAATATATATTGAAGACCTCTATTTTGAGTTCGATTTTTATAATATCTCACTTTTATTCAGTTTTGCAAAGCAATTATCATAAAAGTGATAAATGATTTTCTATTCACCAAAGTGAATAACTTACCTTATTTTTTCATCTTTTCAAATGTTCTCTTGGCATGTTGCTTTATTATTGTATCCACCTTTCTATTTTTTCAACTTTTGCTTTCTGTATCAGATGATAATTGATTATATGAGTTGTTATTTATTTATTTCTTCAATTATACCTCTTTTATCTATATGTCTTCAAAAGTTTCTGCTTTATTATGGTTTACATTCTCATATATTGTTTCAGGCAGCTGAGTTAGCTAGAAATACTATAGACAGACACTGCCAGGCTCTAGAAGGAGATAACACAGAAAGTCAAAGACAACTATTGGAGGGACACATGCTCCTGCTGTGAACCAGACCTAAAAGGCCAAACAAAAGTTAAAAGAATAGCACCTAGGATTGATATTCTAAATAGATAATGATAACCTAAGAAGACCCAAGTAAGTCACTAGCCCAACCCCCAAAGGGAAGAGACCCTATCCCGTATTTATGCCCGCTTACTACGCTTACTACATGACTTGCTTCCCCATTTGGTCCTGGGCCTAATCAACTTTTCCTGAACAACAGTGCTTGTAATCCCATTAGTTGACCATAGTTTTGTCCCACCCCACATCCACCTAAGCAAGATCCCTTCTGTACCTTAATCCTGCATGGTTTTGCCCTATAAAAGTCCCTAAAAGAGACAGTTTCCCTGGGGCAACCCGCTCAGGTCCCCATTCTGTCCCTCACCAACAGAAGTTTTTCTTTCCAATAAAGTTTTATCCTCAACCTCTGTTTGTTCCTAAAATTCATTCTTTGGTTTTAGAGAACACGAACTCATGCAGGTCAGATTGGGAGTTTTACTTCCTTCTATCAATATCATATCAATTTTAATATGATCTGATTATGTAAGGCTGCTAAATTTATATTAATAGTTTCAATGTATGATATCTTTTTTAATGCACTTGATATAGGGTCTCCCTATGCAGCTCATATTCAGTGATGCTTCTGCTCTCAGCTTCCCCAGAACTGGGATTACAGTCATGCACCAGCATGCCCAGTTTCTGGGGCTGGCTCAGTGTGTTCCCAGGTGTGGGGCCTACATGGCCTGTGGTACCTGGGATTAAACCATAGTCCCTGCGCTTCCCTAAGCATGAGCTTAATCTACTGAGATAGCATGATAACCCAAATTTATGATATCTTATCTACAGGTAATTTTCTAAGTATCATGAATCCTCATATATTATTATCCTGTCAAATAAAACTGTTATCTCCCCACAATAAATCTATGTGATCAATTTTGCTCCCCAACAAAGAATTTCCCTGCTATATTTCCTCAATTTTGTTTCTTTTTTAAATTAATTTTATTGAGAAACAAATAGCAAGGAGACAGTTTCAAATCTATTAGTAGGACAGTTTCAATAATTAATACATTGCTGTCTTTTTAGTGGTTATTCATAGTACAAGATGCAGAAATTTTATCCTCTCCAAACACTATTAGTATAAATTTTTCTTCTCATTGAATTAAGAGAAAATAGGTGTATATCTATCCTAACTATTTTGCATATACAGATACAAAGTGATCCTTCATTTGTATCCCATTTTTTGCTTAGTTTTGTCAGAGATGAGTGTTCCATTGGCATGTAAACATTGTAGGTACATGAATTCAGCAAAATAGTCTGATATAGTCCAATAGTCCATAACAGTACAGGGTTATCTGTGGAACTAGCAATGTCAAAAGTTGAGCTTTTTATAACTCAGCATATTAGTATACCTTTGCATTTTATACTTCATTTTTCTACTTTTCTTTTGGATGGTTAAGAACAAGGTCAACCAAGACTTATATAACAAGAAATGTAACTTCTGTATCTGACAAGGTCAGTCGGATCCCCTCAGGATTTATCCTGAAATCCTGTACCAAGTTTGTAGATGTTTTGTCAGTGTCAGCCATATGAATGAATCATGGTTATTGCTTGACCAATTTACTCTCTGTGAAAGCCTGAGAGAATGTTTTCTCTCCATAGGACTCTCGTTAGGTACACTGTACATCAGTGATAACTTTCCTCTGTGGCCGCATAATTTCGTTGGTCAGAAAATTTGGAGCACAACTGAGTTACAGGATATTATAGCACAGGTTCTCCTATATCCTGAGTCCTCATTGACCATGAAAAGTTATGGGCAAATGTTCTCTGTCTTAATTATTGTTAAGTCTATTAAGCTACTTTAATTTCAGGTCCATTTGTGCTCCTTGCTGCAGTTTCAACATTTTTATAACTGGGCATGATATGATTTCACAGTTTGCTATATGTAAACAATTCAGTTAATATTTATGTCACACATTTAACCAAGAAGGATAAATTAGATCTCTTTGAGAATATAAGTTTGTTTTAAATTCTAAATACTTTGCTGAATTATAAATGTTATTGTTGGTGTTCTATACACTTTTAAGACCAAACTGATTATTGATCACAACCTACCTTTTTCTAATGAATGCCCAGGCATGAGTGTTTGGGAGCTTGTTGAAAGGACTTCAGGATTGTAAACTGCTTAAGGCATGGATTTATCTATCTGCTAACCTTTGTGAGGCACAATTTCAGCTACATGACTTTGTGAATAATGAATAATAATGGCAGAGCAAGTTCTATTAAAGATTTTAAGTGCCTCAGTAGATGAATCAAATAAATACATACAAATTAAAATCTCTATTCATAAAAGCCATAACATTTTGTATTATTGTGTTTCAAAAATGTATGAAAGATTTTCTTCTTGAAAATTGTATTTCCTGAAAGAAAGTATACAGGGAAACAGAATTTAGAAGTTCTCTAGAGTATTATTTCATTTACCCAAATTGGAGGATTATGTAAAATTTAGATACTACGATACAAAATTCATTATCTAATTACTAATATGGATACATGTTTACTAGGAAGTCACGAAAGTTCCTAGTTTAAATTTCTTTTGAAATTTTTAATCTGTATAATCAAAACCTCCTGAAGAAACATCAAGGGCTCATCAAATAGCTCAGGAAATTACAGCACCTGCAAGCAGGCACAGGGGTTGGGGTTTGATCCCTGGGCCTACCATGCAGGCCCCACTCCCGGGGCACACTGAGACTGGATGTGGTGGTGCACCTGTAATCCCAGCTCTTGGGAGGCTGTAAACAGGCAGATCACTACAAGTCCAGGTCCGATCTAGTAGTGAGATCCTGAAAACCCTGTAGACCCTTGCCCCCTCAAAAAAAAAAAAAAAAAAAAAAAAAAGAGAGAAAAAGACAAAAGAGAAGAAAAGAAACATCAACTTTTATCTGTTATGGAGTAAAGAGTCAATTTGGGATAATGCCCCAATCTAAAAATGATAAAACAAGAGTCTAACATCAAATGGATACACTTTTACAATTCAGTCTAGAAAATGTCAGCATATAAACATCATATCTAACCCTAAGTCAAGTAGCAAAGTAGCAATAGAAATTGGATATTATTTATAAATTGAGTGAATATCCATAGATGATACCTCACTAATTTCTTGACCTATACTACAGGTTACATTTTCAAACTTTGACATAACAATGGATTATAACCATTAGTGGCCAGGATATAGATAATGAATTATGAAGTCAATAATGTATACAGTGTTGTACAAGGTGGTGGCCTCAAACGTTCATGGATTTTTTCCCTCAGAATCTAATTAATAATGTTCCTGAAAATATCCACAGTATTACAGAAACGTCAACTATCACATGCAAATTTTATCTTACTGTGGTTTTTGTTGCTGCTTTTCTTTTGGTGAGAAGTTTGCAAGTGGTCAGTGCCAAAGTGTTGTGCGGTTCTCCCTGCTGAAAATTAGCTGCTGCCTCATAACCCATGTCTGTCAGCTGCACCGGCATTGCCACGTCACAGGCAGTTGCTGTACCCTGGGTAGCTACGTGGACGGTTCTCAGATTTGTCTTGCTTCAAGATCCCTAAGTAGGCTCTTAAATGTCCTGTAACCTTTAAGGCTTGATCAACCCAGTATTTTATTAAATTTCATGTCCTATTTAAGGTTAAAATTATAAAAATAGCAATTTACAGGCATTTTTCTTATTATGTCTGAAATTCACCATTATTCAAATTCTGCAGGTGCTCTAAAAAAACAATCTTTAGAAAATTCATGGGTCCACCGTAAAATTGCAGATTTTGGGAACATAGAAATAGTAGCTTACTGTTCCAGTGCCCATTGTTTTATTAGAAAGTATAGGCCAGTTATGTCGATATCTACAGAAAAGTAAGTCGAGTTTCTGGAAAAACATCTTAGTGTTTAATCACTACATAACAGTGAAGAAATATGTATGAATATACATCAATATATGAATAACGTTTACATTTATGTATTTTGAATAAAATTTTTTAATCACAATTCATTAAGAAGTATTAAATGAATTTTTGTTATAAAATTTAATTAGTATTAATTGACTGCATGAATGCTGATAAAGTTTTTGGTCTCATGACAATAATGTTCTTAACCTTGGAAATCTGCTTTGTAACGTATCACATGCAATGGTATCATAGCATAAAACAGTTTATCTTATACCAGAAAAGAAAGTGCATGCAAAACTAGTTTTGTGTACTGAAATTGTTTCTTTCAATATAGAGATCAACTTTAGGTCTTTTTTTTTTTTTTTTTTTTTTTTTTTTTAAGAAGCTGTACTTAAAGAACCTGAATCTTAAAAAGAGCACAAACAGTCAATCACAGAGTTTTATATGTGTGTTTTGGTACATGTGTATTCAACTACTGTGCCTAATCTTTTTTAACATCTGTTGGCTGACAGTGAGTTATTTAAGCTAGTCTTCAGTTCACTACCTGTTCAATAACCCTTCACATAAAAGTAAAATTTGCAGAGTAAAATAATCATTTTTCATGACTGAGATTAGTAAAGAATTTTTATTATGACATTACAGATACTCTAAATAATTTATATATATATATATATGCATAGATAATATTTTGTTGATTACAAATAAAGGTAATCTAGCAGCAAAAGTATAACTGTAGAGATAAAAGACAATGCAAAAATTGTATCCAAGTTATAATGGGTATGCATATCATACAATTTAATGCACTATAATACAAAATCTTTAGTGCTATATATATTTGATGTGTGGCCTTTTGTTCTTTAACATGTTAATATTTGATATTTTCTGTATTAAAATAAGCAACTGAAAATTTTGTGTAGATAAAAATTAAACATTACAGATCATGTTCACAAATAAATGGACTAATCTAAACATAAATATTTCAAAAGATTATTATAAACAAAGAAATATATTGGTGTATTTACATTACACATTAATTAGCAAGATAACAATACAAAAACAATGCTGAACAAAAAATAGGGTAACACATTTTTCTGCATAATTTCTTTCTATGTAATTATAAATAGCAAGAGTAGGGAATGTAAACATAAATCAGTGCACGTACTCTAATCGCAACTTGGCAAAGGCCACCCAAATAGCTCAGGGGATTAAAGTGCCTGACTGGGTTCTCTCCTATGGCTTTCTATGCAGACCTCGCCCCTGGGGTGCGCTGAGAAGATGACTGAGACTGGGTATGGGGGTGTGCACCTGTAATCCCAGCACTTGGGAGGCTTTAAACAGGCAGATCACCAAGAGTCTGATCTAGTAGTGAGACCCTGAACACCCTGCACACCCTTCCCTAAAATACAGAAGGAAAAAAAAACGAAGGAAGGAAGGAAAGAAGAAACTTGGCTATTTTAATGTTTACGTGTATGTTTATGGTTTTAAAATAGTAAGAATTTAGTTGAGGAAGTGTTGGAAATTTCACAGTAATGTCATATATATTTATGTATGGCTTTAGTTCTAAAATAGATATACATTTAAATCTGTTAATATGTGTCTCTGATGAGTGGACATTAGACATTCACTTATTTTGTTGTATTGTTACATTTTTGTGTTTCTTCTAAATTTTAGATTATTTGGAGTGCAGAAATAGAAGCACATAACAGAGTATAAATTATTTATCCTGCTGTAACACAAGATACTTAAAAATCTGACTATGCTATTAAGATAACATTGTTTGTACAGTACTAAAACCCCAAGCTGAAATGGTTTATCAGAAAGTACTTATGAAAAACAACATAAGGGCCTGGGAGATAGCTCAGTATAATAAGCACTTGCCTGGCAAGCACAAGAACCTGAGTTGAATCCCTGGTTCTGCCAAAAAAAAAAAAAGAAAGAAAAACAAAGAAAGAAAATATAAAACCTACAGATAGACAATATTCTTGGATGTTCATTTTAGATACTAAGCTATTCTCAATTGAATGGATTGGAACAAACTCTTCACTTAACCTTTCTAGCTTCCTGGTTATTTTATGATCATATCGCTCAGAATCACTAATGTGATTAGATCCACACTCTTCTCAGTGTCTTCGGAAACTTGGAAGCATCTGGTGGCTTTTAAAAATAAATAGTTTGAAGATCAGTTGACAGAGCTTTCCATGTGTAGGCAAAGGCACAACTGAACATGCAATAAAAGCACCATGTAAACTATTGTTCATATTTCAAATATGTTTCTATATGGCAAGAAAAAATATTGAGAATACTCTTTGTATCCTTGTTAATTTAATTAAAATCTCCACAGTCCATTGGTGTCCCTTCTTTATCATTGGTATATAGAACAAGGCATTGTAGTGTTTTTCTTTCTGAGAAAATCACACTTTCCCTCTTGTGAAGTCAGTTTACAAAATTAATTTTGAGCCACAAACTTAGAGTAGGAATAAATAGAATTTCCACTTTTAAATTAAATCAATTGATAGCGCAAAATATACATATTTGACAAGACATGGTGCTTAAAGCACATGTTAAAATTACTGTCATAAGATCAAATAAGATAGAGAATTTTGCATTCTTTGGGAAATTGTTTTAGTGTCTAATAAATTTTACATATTAAAATACTATAACCAATCTTATCCTGACTGTGATACCAATCAATTTATATCTGCTTTTAAAAATCACACAGTATACATTAAAACATATTTCTACATGAATGACATATTTCTAAATGACAGATATGAGAAACAATTTTAATATATTTATACCAATCAATGATTTTTTTAAAAGTTCATATAGTTGTGTTCTTAGAAAAAAATAAAAAATAATAGAAAAGTCTCATATATTTGATTTTAGGTTATATAGTGCCAGTAAAAAAAGAACATCAATTAAGAAAAATTCATCTACATAGAAATCCATGTTTTATAAAATGTACAAGTACTGTTTATGTTTGCATAAATGCTGTTAAATACAAAAGGAGGAACATAATTCAGTTCAACCTAAAGAAAAATAGTATTTTAAAAGCAAAATTGAAACCAGGAATTCACAAACATACTTATTGCACCAGCAGTCTAGAAGGCTCAACTTTCAGCCCAGCCTTGAAAATTAAGCAACTTAGCTTGACTACTTCACAAAATAAAAAATAAGAGAGAATATTTAAAACTGGCTGGAGGCTTAGCTCAGTGTGAATGACCTAGGTTCAATCTTTGGTGTTACCAACATAAAATACTATAAAACATAAAATGAAAGATGAAAAAATATATTTTCAAATGTTTGCTTCATAAACATGTGAGAGTGGGAAGTGTAAGGAATTATGGAAAAATAGAACTCATATATTTTAAACAGGATATATAATAGTTTACCCATTGGACTTTTTGCAATATCTAAATATTGTACAATTGATTCAAGTGTACTAACAAAGATTCAAAATGTTGAGGAAAAAGCTGCTAAAATTTTATGCAATCTGATAGTATAGTTAGTGATAGGAAGGACAATGTTAATAGGGGGATATAAGGCATTATTCCCTAAAATGCTTCTGTGACTTACTATTCTCTTTCATATGGTTTCTTTGGAATAGATTTTACTATTTAGGACTAAATAAAATTACGCATTTTCACATGAGTATCTTATTTTCAATTTTCGTTCGTGATAGATAATATTTATAATTATGACACAGTATTTCAATTTGTAGTTTTTCTTTGCAGTATAAATAGTTCTGAACTAGTTTTCTGTTGCATAACTGCTATTTTGTATTCTTATTATATATTTTGGGGCTCAAAAGTTATTTGATACATTTCATGTTTCACGCATGCTTAGGGTCATTTGAAAGTAATTTCTAATATTTCATGTTTAACTCAGAGAATACAGATTGAATGTCATTGATTTTTGAAAACTTTCTTTTAACCTAATACATTGTTTATTCATTTATTCTTCTACATAATGATCTTATAGTGCCAATTTTATAAATACATAAGGAGATAAATCTGTGCTGTTTAAATCTTTGCTCCATTTACTAATTCTTTTGCTATTTTGCTCATCCTTTCTGTTAAAGTCTGACATATCTTAACATCTATCACTATTGATAAGTCCTCTAGATAGATAAATTCCTCTAGACATTTTACTGTTATTAGTCTTACATTTGTTATAATAGACATGCTAAAATTTTAAGTTGATATTGTCATGTTATGGTCAACTGCGTAGTTTAAACAATATTTAGATTTCCATATTTGGAACCAAAATACATTTTTCTGCTTCAAGATTCCATTGATATTTATTGTCATGTTTGTTAAAAGAATTCTTGCAGAGGCCAGGGAGATGGTTCAGTAGAAAAAGTGCTTCCCTGGCAAGTGCAAGAGCCTGAGTTCAATTCCCAGTTCAAGAAAAAATAAAAATAAAGAGATTCTTGAAAACAAATTTTTCTTTTTTAATTATTATTAAAGAGAGTTCAGATTAGAATTAAAACATATAAAATTAAATCAAGTTCCTAGAAAAGGAAGAACAAGTTTATTCTTCCTTGTTCCAAGATTTTGATCCCTTTGACAAAATCAAGTATGTATTTGATATACTGTTGAATGTATCTTAACTGGGCTTAGTCTGACAGTTTTCTCATAATGATAATGGCATTTTGAGCTTATATAAAGAAGAAAATGGCCCATACTATTGACCTGAGATGTTGTCATTGATGCTAACCATGATCAACTGTTTGTAGTTGTGTCTGCATGGTTTACTTATAAATTTGATCATTTTATCCTTTCTCCATGTTTTTAGTAAAACTAATTGTAATACAGTATTTCCTTACAGACAAATCCAAAGAAATTTATTTACTTCCGCTTTGATGTCTTGTATGGTTGCTTTAAGCCTGGAGTGAAACTTCTAAGGTCTTTCTATGCAGGAGTGAAACTGAGTCGTCAGAGAACATTTTTTGAGAAGTGTTGTCTGAGGCAACCTAGTTTATTCTATATAAAAAAAAATCTGATAAATATTTGTGGAAGTGAGAAACATTCCACTAGTAAATCTGTTACTATTTTTCTTTACAAAAATTAACAATGTAGGGCTTGGGAGACAGCTCAGCAGAATAAGTACCTGACTGGCAGGCATAAGATCCTGAGATCAATCCCCTGGTACTGAAAAAAAAAAAATTAATGAAGTAGATAATAAAGGAAATAAGCAGACTCTTTAAATTTGGCAAAGAAGTACTATAATTTGCCAAGAGTAAGTAACAGTTTTTATTGAAGTTATCTAAAGTAATGTGAAAAAGCTCCCTTATAGATTAACAAAAGCAGTTTTGAGTAAAGACACTCAGAAGTCCTGATAGTTTTCCGTAGTGGCGGGAGCTTGGGGCACTGTTATTTCTAATGTAAAATTATACTTTTTAGTTCAGCAACGTGGTACATATTTTCTTCAGACTAAATCATATATTTATGTGGCTTTGCTTTTATATTCTACTAACTGATGCAGTTCATTTTAGATTATTACTTAGTGAACACTAGGATTGGTTAACAATAATGTGCAATGTTATATTTAGTTTAAGTATTCTCCATGGAATTGATCTTGCCTCTAATCTAAATTTTTACTTCATATAATTTTTCCTAAAATACTACTTATTAAAATTGTATGTACTATATGCTGCTGAGAAATATTTTCCCTTTCCTTTCTGAAACTAACTCTTGCAAATGCTCTATTTATCCACCAATGAATATTCAAATAGTTACACAGCCTCTTCAAGAATGTTATTTGTTTTCATGTTAATATTGTAAAAGACTTCATCTTAAAACAAAAAGATGCCATTACTTTTTTTCTCATTATACCTAGGATAATTAAGTGGCGATAAAAAGTAAAGATAAGTGCTTTAAAAATGAATTTCAGGAACATATGTAATGCAATTGGGATGAAAAACAGTGAAAGAAGTTACAAATCTAATCTGAAATATAGATACCTTATTATCCATATAAAGCACAGTGGATGCTAGAACTATTCATACTAAGATTATTTTATTCTGATTATGAAAGTGCACCTTCACTTCAACAAATAGTGTGTAAAACAGTTATCACTGAGAGCATCAGCGTCCCCATTGCTGAGTTCAGATATTTCTGTAACTAATGCGTAAAGAGTATATAAGGACAATTTTTAGTCTATTGTGACACTTTCATAATAAGATGATTTTGGAATTGATGTGGCTTTAACATAGTGATTCCAGAAAAATATGATAGTATATCAACTAACTTTGATATCAAAATTTTTATTGAGATTTCCAAATAGATTCAGGTCTGCAAAATCTGGACTGGAAACTAGGAAACCATAATGAATAGGACATTATCAACCATTTGAGATCCTTCTTATTCTCCTGCTATTACTGCTCATTGCAAGGATATCACCGTCATAACTTCAAACAATATAAACATGTTGCCAATGTCCCCTAGCTATGTGCTAATGGAAGAACTGAGACTGTATTATTTCATGTATATCTTTTTCAAACATAATGATAGTTCAGATCCTCCATAGTAACGTCACAGATACTTATTTTTCTATATATGTGTAGAGTAAAACTTTCGTTTTCAAACATAGTTAGTTCAAGAAACATGCCAGTAACCTAAGGAATATCTGACCAGAATTAATTGCCATGTAGGAAATAATCAAAACTCAGATGATACAGTCAAGATTGCAAATGCATTCATAAAATAATTACAATAATTTAATATAATACAAAACAATAAAGGACATTTAAAAATATAAAGAAAAATAATTAGCTTGCACTGAAAACACAGTTGTTATATGGGAGACAGGATTCCAAAGAGTCATTGTGCAGACCAACTTTCAGTATCACTAATGAAATTGTTGCTATTGGTTTAATAGAATCTTTGTACTTTTGTGCTGCTTTAGCAAGGACCTATCTAAAGACCCTTGCTTTTGACCCCCTTTGAACATTTCACAGAAATGTGTACCTTTTTCATACACAATGATAGTTCAGATCTTCCATAGTAATTGCATCATTCTTAAGTACATTAATCACTAGTTCTGCTACAGGTTCTTTTGAGTAGTATTTTTTCTATAAAATTTGTAGCATTTCTGATATGATAAACAGCTTCCTAATCTTACATAAAGAGAGATACATTACCATGTTTCTCTTCTATGAAGGCAAAATCTCTTCCATACCATCGTGATGTTGGGTGTTGATCACCCACAATCACACCACAGAGAGAGAAAGAATTGGGGAAAAAATGAACTGTTAGCACAGTTATGATCATGTAACTGGCTTCACATCTTACTCATAATGCAAGATGTAACTTGTTTACCAAACTAAAATTTATTGTAAGCTGGAGAGATACCTCAGTCATCTAAAACCCATACATAGGTTAGTTAAGCAAGCGCAGGGACCAGAGTTTTATCCCTGGCACCACACCCTGCACCAGCCCAGCCCACAGTGCAGGCTAAGCCAGCCATGAAAGAAAAGCAATGTATTACAAATGTTTCTTAAACTTGAGAAACACTCACAGAATAACTTTATTTCCACTCCAGTACTTTATTTTTTATTAATTTTTATTGAGAAACAAATTGCAATGAGACAGTTTTAAAACTGATTAGTAGGACAGTATCAATAATTAATAAATTGCATGTTGCTCTCTTCATAGTGGTTGTTTATAGTACAAGATGCAGACATAATATCCTGTCCAAATACTATTAGTACAAATCTTTCTTCTCACTGAATTAAGAGAAAGTAGCTGTATATCTATCCTGTTTTGTCTGTACAGATACTTGTCAGAGATGGGTATTCAAATGTCATTTAAATATTGTAGGTACATGAATTCAGCAAACTAATCCAGTATGGTCCAGTAGACAATAATAATAGTAGGTCATTCATAGGACTGGCAATGCCAGAAGTTGTTGACTTGAGCCTTTACAGCTCAGCATATTAATATATATCTTTGCTTGTTTTTATATTTTTCTGCTGGATGGTTAAGACCAAGATAAAGCAAGATCTATATAAGAAGAAATATAACGTTTGTATCTGCCAAATTCAGTCAAATCCCCTCAGGACTTATCCTGAAATGCTGTACCAATTTTATAGATCCTTTGTCAGTTTCAGCCATATAGATGAGTCATAGCCATTTCCTGAGCTATTTGCTCTCTGTGAAAGCTTGAGAGAATGTTTTTCTCCGTGGGACTCTCCTTAGGCACACTCTCCATCACTGATCACTTTCCTCTGTGGCCCCATAATCTCCTTGATCAGAAAATGTGGGGCACAACTGAGTTAAATGATGTTACGGAACAGGTTCTCCTATGTCCTGAGTCCTCACTGATCTTGAAAGGGTAGGGTCAAAATGGTGGCTGTCCTTGTAACCCTTAGGGTAATAAATGAAAACAAGAGACAAGAAAAGAAAGTCAGAGGACTGTCCTGCTACAATGCTGTATATGGTTAGATTTCTAAATTTCCATGTACAAATTTCCTATTTTTTTAAATTTTTTTGTTTACCTTCTGTATGCACTTTAATTTTAACATGTCAATACCTGATGGAAGAAACCTCTTCTATATAATGTCTAAGATATTTGATATACAGACAATTAATGAGAGTAAGTAAGCTCAACTGCCTATATTATTGGATAATAACAGCATTAAGCTTCTTTTCTGGAGGGTTAACATTCTAGAACTTTAGAGATTTTTTTCTTTTCTGCATTAAAATCTTGGGTTACTGAAAAAGTGTGAGGTTCTTAAAGGAGTTCTATAAGATATGCTTAATATGTGGTTGGTTCTGTAGATGCTGATATAAATGGCGGTTGTTCTCTTCTTGCACCAGAGTGACTAGGACTAACACTGTAACACTGAATATTTCCAATAGGTTAATGGACATCAAAATAGTATCAATATGAATGTCATATCATGACGAGGTATACGCTAATAAAATATTTGGACAGTAATGAGTTTGTCTACTCTGATCTTCATGGCAAACGTGAACCTGTAGACCCATGAGAGAACATTACCAAAGTCACTTCCAAAACCTTGAATCCAAAAAGCTTATGTCGCAGGAACTGAAGTGGAAGAAGTTTTAGAGAAAAACTCAAAAACAAATCAGTTGAGATATTTGAGTACATTAACATACAAACAAATACTTCAAATATTCAAGGATCATAAAAAGAACGTAAATGAATACAGAAGACAATTGAACTCACAGTCTCATGCTTGCATCCAGGCACTGTTCTACTCTGCTAAATCCCAGGCCCAGTTTGTTGAATGTTAAAAGGAAATGAAAGAAATAAATGTCCATTTTATAAAGAATTAGAGATCATGAATATAAATCAACATAGTCCTTCTTGTAAAAAATTCCAATGAAATTTGCAGCGACTTGTACTATGTAAAAGTTGCATCTTATACCAATCAGAGTACATAATCAGTATATGAGCTGAATGATGTAATAGATCACATGCTCAAGATACATGGAAAAAAACAAGACACTAGGAAAGATCGATCCCAGATCTACTCAATAACAAAAAACAAATAAAGCACCCTAAAAACTACAAAAGTAAGGGAAAGTGTGTATAACACCAAAGGTATAAAACTTTTACTCACAAAACAGAATTTATTCCACAAAATTCTCAATCATGGGACAGGAATTCAACATTCATTTAAACTAGGGTTATAGAATTCCAAATACCCATGACCAGAAAGAGCTTCTCTACTATACATCATAATGAAAACTTCAGAAATTCTGTACAGAGAACGTTAAAAATCAAATAATTTTAAGGCAATGTATTCAGCAAAACTGCCTATTTCTTAACATAATCCTTCAAGGTCAGTACCACAAGGAATAATATTTTTCAAGCCATATAAGAAAATTCACTGCAATTATTTCTCCTCAATGTCCATCACATGAGGAATGGTTGAAAAAGATGTGGTATTTCTATATAATGGAGTATTACTCAGGTATTAAGAATGATAAGCTTGAAGCATTTATTCTGAAGTGGAAGCCAATTGAATGTATACTCACAAGTGAAATAAACCAGACACACATGTGTAATTATCATATAGTCTCCCTAGTATAATAAGAGAAAAGCAGAAATACAAGTGGAAACGTATAACAACAACTTAAAACAATTGAGTCAGATAAGGCAAAGAGAATGGCATATGCTGCAGGATACTAATCAGTTTTTCTTCTGGATGGTTAACAACCTAAGTTCACAAATCAGAGTAGGAGAAATAGAAGAGCCACAAGGCCAGCCAACATTTTGGCCCTAGCCTTTCAAGGTCAGCGAAGACGCAGGACATAGTAGAACCTGTGCTACAACATCATGAAACTCAGTTGAGCTCCAAATTTTCTGAACAAGGAAATTATGGAGGCACCGAAAAAAGAGATAGAAGTTGTATAGTGTGCCTGGGGAGAGTCATATGGAGAGAAAACTTTCTCTCAGGCTCTCACAGAGAGAAAACTGGTCAAGCATTGGCCAGTATATAGCTATTGTTCTAACTATGTCTTAACCATCCAGCAGAAAAGTATAAAAATGAGGTATAAACTGTGGGGCCATAACTCCGTGCTTCTACATAATTCTATGAGAGGCAAGATTTGCACTAATTGTGGCTGGACAGGATATTATGTCAGCTTCTAATACTATGAACCACTACTAAGAAAATAACAAGATAGAAAGTATCAAGTTTTGAATCTTTGATGTAATTCATGTATAAAAAATAAGATAAGTAAACAGCTACACTCTCTTAATTTACTGATAAGAGACATATGCTATAATAATGTCTGTAAGTATAATATCATGTATGCACCTTCTATGATACCAAAACATTATGAAAACAGCTTGCAATGTATTAATTTATCAAATCCATCATGTCAAGGTATCTTAAAACTGTCTCATTAATACTTGTACTTCAATAAAATAAAAATCATAAAAAGAAAATTTAGAGCAAACATTACAATATCTGTGAAAATGTCCTGAAAAACTGAGAAATTTTTTTTGAGATAATGACAATCTAATGAAATTTATGACCACCAATGCAGCAAGAAATACTTATACTATTTTCAATATAGTTGTCAAGCCAGAACTAATCAAAGAGAAAAGGCTACACACTGCGAAAAGGAGAAATTAAAAAGGAAGAAAACAAGTGTAAAGAAATTTCCATTGAACATCAGAATATCACTCTTAAAGCAAATAACATTAGACATAACAGTAGTGATACCACTGATATTTGTACCAGTGATAGTTATGCTAGCATAATTCAGTACCTGGTCAGAAAAAAAAATTAACAAGAAAGTGTCATAGTTAACCCATACTATTGAGCAACTGAACTTAAAATAAATGTATAGTGTCTTATATAACAACAGCAGAATACACATTTTTCCATTGGAACACAGAATTTTTTTCAGAATAGACCAAAAAGTATATTCAAATAAGTAAAAATATTATAATAAGCAAAAACATCTGAAATGATAAAAAGTAGTTTCTTTGATTCCTTCAGATCACCATACAGTTAAATCAAAATTCAAAGCAAAATTAATATAAACCACTTGAGCATGTTGAAACTAATGCATTTGAATAATCACTGAGTGTCAAAGAAAACCTCAGGTAATAAACTTTAACATTCCTAGAAAAAAAATGAATGAGACAATATAACATGTATTAACTCCTTTAACACAAAAAAGTAAGTTTCATGAAGAAAATCACAGTTGTGAATGTGTAAAATAAAGGATATTGCCATCTCAAATAAATAACCTAAACATATATCCCAAGGTATGAAAGATGTGGCAACCCAAATCAAATAATTATGAAAAGAAAGTCATACAGATATACAATTAATATAATTGAGCCTAAAATAATACAAAGGTTCAATGAATCAAGGACAAAGTACTTTGAAAGAATAAACTATATATGACGCCAGGCACAATAATGCACATTTGTAATCCCAGCACTTGGAAGGCTTATGTAAGATCACCACAAGTTCAAGGAGACTTGGTATTACATGGTGATTTCACACCCAGGTTAAACTACATAGAGAGACCCTAGGTCAAAAATAAACAAATAATACCATTCATAAATGAATTGTTATTTATATGTATGTTATATTGTCATGTTCATTTTATTCTAGGAATTTTAAAATTTTTTATTGATTTAGAAAACTATATTTAGAAGACATAGCAAACATATAAGAAAGGGTAAGTAAAATGCTCATATCATGCTCATAGAAATAAAAAGCTGAAATAAAAATTGATTTCTACAAAATCTAAAGAATGAGGGCAAATTATTTTGAAAACTTATACTCCAGTAACCAGAACTGTCTAGTAGTGATGTATAATTCAGACAAAGATAAATTAATAGAATTGGCCCAACAAGATATGAAATACTTGAATTTACAAATAAAAATCATGAGAATAAAACACTATTTAAAACATTATCAAGTAAAAGATGTGGAGGGGCTGATGGATTAACCCCTGAATTTTCCAAGAAAAAAAATTCTAAAATTCATGTTGAATCAAAATGACCTCAGGTGCAAGAGGAAATATTAAGCACAAAGAGAAAAACAAAATGTATGATAACCTTCAATTTAAATTTTGCCATGAAACAACAAAGGTGCTTCTAGCATAGAGCTTTCATGAAGAATGGAGCAAATTGGTCTAGCAATGACTATGACTCATCCACGTGGCTGACACTGACAAAGGCTCTACAAACTTGGTACAGTGTTTCAGGATAAGTCCTGAGTGAATTTGACTTATCAGATACAAAAGTTATATTTCTTGTTATATAAGTTTTGCTTTACCTTGGCCTTAGCGATCTAACAGAAAAGCATAAAAGCAAAGTATAAAAAAATAAGGACATATTAATATGCTGAGCTGTAAAAGGCTCAAGTCAAGAAATTCTGACATTGCCTGTCCTATGGATAACCACTACTATTATGGACTACTGGACCATATTGAATATTTTTCTGAATTCATGCACTTATAATATTTAAATGACAATGGAAAACCCTTCTATGACAAAACTAAGCAAAAAGAGGATACAAAGAAACGACCATGTTGTGTCTGTATATACCTACTTTCTCTTAACTCAGTGAATAGAAAGATTTGTTCTAATAGTGTCTGTGGACAGGATATCATATCTGTATCTTATCCCATGAATGACCACTACCATGATAATGTGCAGTGTATTAATTATTATTGAAATGGTCCTACTAATCATTTTGAAACTCTCATTGCTATTTGTTTCTTACTCTGATAAAAATTTCCTCTTTAACAAATGATGCTGAGAATATGCATTTTCCACACGGAAAAAAAATGAATCCACAATAGCTCTCATCCTGTACTAAAATAAAATCAAAATTGATCAAAGACTTAGATATAAAAAGAGTAACAAACAGTCTACTGAAAGATAAAATTGGTAAAACTATTGAATAGTCATTGACAAAGACTCCCTCACAGAACTTAATTTACAAAAAAAATTATACCAACAAGGGAACAAATTGTATTACAAAAAATTATAAATGGTTCTCTACATCAAATATAACAACCGACAATATAAGGAGGCAGCCTAAGAAATAGTAGAAGAAAAGTCAGCAACTCCCCAGAGGACTAACATCTAGAACATATAAATAACTGAAAATAAATAAATAAAACCTTAATATTAAAGATATCATCATAAAATGGAAATTGAAATGCATACACACTATCAAGAAGTGCAATTGATGACTAAGAACTCTCTAGAAAAACAATGGCCTTTAGAGAAATGTAAACAAAACAACGCTGAGATTCTATCTGATCCCAATACCAATAACTATCATTAAAAGCTAAAAACAAAACAAAACAAAACAAAAAACCCATAAAGGCTATTGAGTCTTTGAGGAAAGGAAGTCTTTCAACACTGTTGGTAGGAACGCACACTACTACAACTACTATGTGAACATGAATGAAGAGACCTCTAAGAAAAGTAAAAATTCTGTTTCACCTACTGCATCTCTTTTGAGTATATTTCTGAGTTACTGTCATCACATTACAGTGATACACACATGCGTATTTATATTTATAACAGCAAAACATACAATAGCTGAAACTTATAAATAGTGTATAAGCCCAACAATAGATTAAGGAAATGTAGTGTCTATGAATAGTTCGATAGAATTCAGCCATCAGAAAAGATAAATTTGAGTCATTTATTGGAAAATAGATGGAAATGGAGCATCAGACCATAATGCTAAATGAAATTAGCTAGACATAGAAGGTTATCCATAACATGGTATGTTGATCTTCTGAATTTCTCTAGTATCTAGAGTGATTTCAACTTTTTCATTCTTTATTGCATGAATTTTATTTTTTTTTCTTTCCAATTATTGATTAGGTTGGCTAAGATTTTATCAATTTTATTTATTCTTCAAAGTACTGACTCTTTCATTCATTTATTCTTTGAACTGTTTCTTTATATCCAATTCATTAATTTCTGCTATAATCTTTATAACTTCTTATCTTTGCTGGGCTTTGGGCTTGATTTGCTCTTCTTTTCTATTTGTTTGAGGTGCAGTATAAGATCATTTATTTGGGATTTTTCTGTATTCCTAATGTGCATATTTACTGATATAAATTTCCCTCTTAAGACATTTTTCGTTGCATCCCACAGGTTGGTAAGTTGTATTTACGTTTTCGTTTGATTATAAGTATTTTCAAGCTCTTGTTTGATTTCATCTGTGACCCCCTAATTGTTTATAAGATTGTTGTTTAAGAGATTGAAAGGGTTTTGAAAAGAATGGTCAAATATTCCATGCTCCTGGATAGGAAAAAACAACTTCGTGAAAATGGTCTTATTCGCAAAACTGTTATACAGATTCAATGCAATCCCAATGAAAATTCCATTACTATACCCCATAGAGCTACAGAAAACTTTCCTCAGGATAAGGATAAGACACCCAGAATAACAAAAGCAATCTTGAGAAGTAAAGGAAAAATGGAAGGTATCAG
Source organism: Ctenomys sociabilis (assembly GCA_004027165.1). Taxonomy (NCBI): domain Eukaryota; kingdom Metazoa; phylum Chordata; class Mammalia; order Rodentia; family Ctenomyidae; genus Ctenomys; species Ctenomys sociabilis. The sequence goes on from PVKA01015119.1 coordinate 26,280, forward strand.
AATCTCTGCCCTGAAATTATACTATAAAGCTACTGTGATAAAATCAGCATGGTACTGGCATAGAGAGAGACATGAGGATCAATGGAACAGATTGGAAGATGGGCACACAGCTAGAAACACACTCAGTCCCCTTATCTTTGATAAAAGAGCCAAAGAGGCTCACTGGAAGAAATAAAGCCTCATTAATAAATGGTTCTGAAGGGGCTGGGGCGATGGCTCAGTGGAATAAGCACTTCCCTGGCAAGTGCAAGGGCCTGAGTTTAATCCCCGGTTCTACCAAAAAAAATAAAAATAAAATAAATAAATAAATGGTTCTGAAAAAGATGGCTTTCCACATGCCAAAAGTTAAAACTAGACCTAAGCCTATCATCTATGCACATAGTTACAGTCAAAATGGATCAAATATTTAAATATTAAGACAGAAACATTAAATCTTCTGGAAGAAAATATAGGCAGAAATATTAAATACATACAGACAGGTAAAGAATTTATGGGGCAAAAGAACATGAAACTGCATGGGAAATACTTCAAAGAATCGATTACCTTAATCTCATATTTTAGAAAAGTTTCTAAATTTCCAACCAAATTTCCATCAGAGTAAAAAAAAAAAATCCACAAACTGGGAAAAAGTTATAGCTGACTGTCCCTTCAACAAAGGCCTTGTATCTGGAACATACAAAGAATTTTAAAAAGTTAGATGTCCAAATTCAAAGACACAATCCCAAATGGACATCTGACGTGAATATACACTTCTCAGAGGAAGAAATGACAAATAAATACATTAAAACATGTTCAAGATAATTGGTCATTCAAGAAATGAAAATTAAAACAACACTGAGATTCCATCTCACCCCAGAAAAAAATGATTAACATCAAGAAGTCAGACAACAACAAATGCTGGAAAGACTGTCAAGAAAAATGAATGCTTCTTCACTGATGCTGGGAGTGCAGACTCGTACAAACACAGTGGAAATCTGTGTGAAGATTCCTTCAAAGGCTAGGAATGGAGATCCCATTTATCCTGCTACTCTTGCTAGGTATTTTTCCAGAAGAACTAAAAACATCATACCACAGTGATACATGTGCACCCATGTTTATGGCAACATAATTTCTCATAACTAAATCTGGAAACACCCGAAATGCCCATCAACTGAACAATGGATGAAGAATAGGTGGTATCTTTACAAATGGAGTATTATTCAGCTATAAAACAGGATAAATTTGAGTCTTTTGTCAACAAATGAATGCAAAGAGAATATACTGTTAAATGAAACAAATCAGACCCACATGCACAAACACTGAATTTTCTCCTTACTGTGGAACCCGAAAGAGAAAAATGGAATCTGAAGGGTACTGGGAAAAGGAAGCAAACTTTTTCAAAAGGCAGGAGTTACTGAGTTGAGGAGAAGGACAGGAGAGGGAGTGGGAGAAACAAATTTATCTATGTATATTATGAGGATGGTTTGGGCAATTGTACCATGCATTTCTGCTGGTCTATGGAAAGAAAGGAGCAGTTAATGCTTTAGTTGTTTCATCTCCTTTTTTCAATCGTTTATACTTTTTCTCTTCTTAATTTTTTATACATTTCTTTCTGTTTTCTTTTTTCTTATTATTTTACATCTGTATATCTCAGAAGATGAATAACTGGTTGAATGACAGCACTATGTATTACAACAAATAGAATTCATATTATTCTACTGAGTGAAATTCTGTATCACTTGAATTTTTTTCTGCTTTATTTCTAACTTGTACTATCTTTAATAAAAATTACATGGATTCTATTGCATGGTAAAGCCAAAACATAAACTATCTAAAGGACAAAATGAAGGGAAATAGGAAATACGGAGATGCCCTTTGTGGAGAAGGCAAGGGAAACAAGGAAAAGGGAAAAGCATTAATGGATCACAAAGGTAGAAAAAAAAGAATCAGTTCTCAAACTGAGCACATCTATTTCTGAATAAATGTAATTGTTATGTATCACAACCATATGCTACTAATACAAAATAAATTTTTGAAAAACACAATGAAATTTCAGAATGATGGCCTTAAACACATAAATTGCTGACATATTGAACAAAACTCATAAATCCCTTGCTAGGAAAATCAAAATGAAGAGAGTTTAATAAAGGACACATTAGGCAAATGTGAGATTATTAATGATAGCAGAGCTCTTAAACTTCTTTGTCTTCTTTTATGTTTATTGATTGATACAATTTATTCATTAAGATAATTTTATTTGAGTGCCTATTATTTTAGAATTATTTATGATTTTGGAATATTTCAATGCTTTCTCTTTAAATGTTAAAATAACTTTTAAAATTCCAAATAATGAAAATGAATATTTCATTTCAGAAGTTTATGTCTAAAATGATAGAAATAAAAACTGAGTTGAAATTATCACTTAGAATCTAGCACTTTCTATAAAGAAATAGCTATCCATATGTAGCATCCGATCAGATTTCTTCAGGCTATCTCCATGTCATTCATTTATAAATATTTTTGTGTCCTCATATATCCCTGACTCTGTGTGCTTAGTTTTTGTTTGTTTGTTTGAATGTTTTGTTTTGTATTTTAGAGAAGGGTCTACAGGGTGTTTAGGGTCGTACTATTAGATTGGACTCGTAGTGATCTGCCTATTTCCAACCTCCCAAAGTTGGGATTACAGGTGCATACCACCATGCCCAGTCTCAATCCTGTTTCAGCACACCTTAGGGGTGGAGCTGGCATGACATGACTCCAGATCAAACCCCATGGCCCCTGCGCTTGCTTGTAGGCACTTTAACCTGCTGAGCTCTTTGGTTGGGCCCAATCTTTTGTCCAAAAAAAATGTGTAACTTGCAAATATAGCATCACACTTCTGAGTTTCTTGAAAGTGTGTACCTTTCATTAAAAAACTTGTTATTAGCTGGGCGTGGTGGCACATGCCTGTAATCCCAGCACTCTGGAGGCTGAGGCAGGAGGATTGTTGGTGAGTTCGAGACCAGCCTGAGCTACAAAGTGAGCTTAAGGCCAGCCTGAACTGCAGTGAGACCCTGTCTCGAAAAGACAAAAAAAAAAAAATAAATAAATAAATAAATAAAATAAAAAAATAAATAAAAAAATAAAAAACTTGTTATTAAGTTTCAAAGCAGAGAACAAGAGGGAACCAAAATGTAATACCAGATTGAAATGGACAGCTTGGAGCTCCTTAGAATTCTGCTGATTTAAATCCAAGTTACAAACACCAAAAAAAAGAAAAGTTGAAATTTGAAATTCACAGAATTTCACACTCAATCTAGCAGGACTGAGCCAGTGGTTTAAAGTCTTCCTTCTCCTTTACTTCCATTTAGGCTGAAATCTTATTGGGCACTGTCACTCACAGCAAGAGCCATCATACTCTGTCCCTCAAAATGCCAATCATCTCCAGAAATATCCTCACAGCCCCATGAAGAATTCTGCTTTATAACCTGCTCAGCTTCTATGAAACAGACAGTCCAGATAAACTATCACACAACTTATTCATTATCCTTTTGTAGATAAAATCTAATAGACAATTTCTTCGTAGCATCAATTTTCAAAATATTTTCTTCAAACATTTTGCAACGTACGCCTTGCTAAACGTATTGTAGTTTTATTGTACATATGAATATTAACTCACACTGTAGATCATTATCGATTTTATTACATAAAAATCACAATTTCAAAGGTATTTATATTACAAATACATACTGAAAAAATTATCCTTATAAGGTATCAATAGCTTATCATACATAAATCATAAATATTTGCAGTGCTACTATTAAAAATTGTGTGCTATTTAAGAGCTGTTCAAAGCCCAAGAGACTGGCCTGAGACAACGCAGCCAACTCTGCCATCTTCTGGATCCCACCCAAAGCTCTCCCAGTGAGTGGGAATTTGCACGACTCACAAGGCTTCCCAGATCAGCGAATGTGTGATCCTTGTCCCAAAGCCAGCCAAGACAGTGGGAATTTTCATTATTTGCTCTGCATCCCAAGTTCGGTGTGTGCTCACCTGACCAGGGAACCAACAGAGGGGAACCACAGGAACAGCAGCAAAAAGGAACTGAACACAACAGCTAGATCCAGGATAGGCATACCTGAATAATCTCAAACTTAATAGACTGGCACCCGAACTCATAACAAGCTAAGGTTATAGCTGCACCAAAGCTCTACACCAAAGGTGAAAGGTCAGTGCTATACAAAATGACAAAGACAAGGGGAAAAACGCAATCTTAGACCTCGAGTCCATCAGTAAGGGCATAAGACACTAGCTCAGCTGCAATGAATGAATTAACAGGTAACAGCAAAAGAACAACAGCAGAAAGCTATAGAGGAAATAAAACGAGAAGTAATTCCCCAAATTAAAAAGGAAATATCTGAATACGTAGTATCTGAAACAAAGAATGTATTCCAGAAACATTGGGTGGAAAAACTATGCTCACCAAGAACAAATGCAGAGAGCACTATTCCAGCTGAAATATGTGAATTAACAGCATCTGAAGCAAAGAAACAACAGCAGAAAGATTATGAGGAACTCAAAGCAGAATAAGTTCTGAAATCAAAAAAGAATTTTTGAAGTCATAGGATCTGAAATACAGAAACAAGTCCAGAAATATACAGAGGAAATCCAACTTGGAAGAAACACAGCAGAAAAAGAACTAATAACTACCTCTAAAGAATACATAGATAAAAAAAAAAAATTGAGGAGATCAGAAATATGATGGATTCCTTGAATGAGCAATGCAGAAAAGAAATAGAACACATGAAACAGAGTCAAAGAGATAGAGAAGAACTAAAAATATCAATTAGGAGTCTACAAAACACTTTGAGTGAAAGCAAAGACAGAGTTTCAGATCTTGATGATGCTAGAGCAGCTAATGAAAAGGTGAGAAAGCATCTCTTAAAAACAACGAGAATGCAGGAAAAAATAATCCATCACCTGCAAGATGACACCAGCATGAAGAATGTGAAAAAAAATTGGCATCAACAAGAATGAAGGAGTCAATACAAATGACATAAAAATAATTAGGAGAGAAGTAATCGCAGAAAACATCCTAAATAAGAGGAAACGATCCAACATTCAGGTCACTGAAACATACAGAACACCAAATAATTCAACCAAAGTAGAAACACACCAAGACATACAATAGTTAAGATACCAGAAATACAACACAAAAATAATATACTGAAAGCTGATAGAGAGAAGAAGCAGATCACATTCAAAGGAAAACCCATTTTTTGTGCCGACTTCTCTACATGAAAAATGAAGGCAAGGAGAACATGGAGCAGTTTTTCAAGTCCTACATGAAAACAAATTCCAGCCCAGACTATTATACCCTGAAAAACTCTCTTTCAAGTTTGACGGAGAAATGAAATACTTCCACAACAAAGAACAACTAAAGAATTTCATGATGACAAAGCCATCCCTCCACAGGCTGTTGAAAGAGGTTCTAGAGAGAGACCACAACGACCAGAACTCCATGAATGAGAACGTAAGGAACACACTAAATAGGACAGACAAATAAACACAGGATACAAGGAGTAAACAACACATGGTAAATATCATGACAAAATAAGTCAGCATATTTCAATTATAACCATCAATGTAAACGGACTCACTTCTCTAATTAAGAGAAATAGAGTGGCTCAGTAGACTAGGAAACAAAATCCAACAATATTCTGTATACAAGACACATACTTAACTCAAAAGGACATTCATAGGCTTAAAGTGAAAGGATGGAAAACAACACTACATTCCCCATCACCTCAGAAAAAAGCAAGAATAGCAATTCTGTTCTCAGACAGTCCCAACTTCATACGAAGAAATTTCAAATGAGACAAAGAAAGCCACTATATATTGGTCAGGGGAAAATTTCAAGAGCAAGAAGTAACACTCATATATATCTATGCAACAAACTCAGGAGCATTTAACTATGTGAGACAAATCTTAATGGACCTGAAAAACATAATGTCTAAGAACACAATCTTAACAGGAGACCTTAACGCCTCCTTATCTCAAAAAGATAGATCAACCAGACAAAAGATTAGCAAGGAGGTAGCAGAATTGAACCAAACTTGGAACAAATGGACGTGGTGGACATATACAGAGTGTTCCACACAACCACAGCTGAATACACATTTTATTCAGCTGCACACAGGCCATTTTCCAAAATAAACCACATACTAGTCCAAAGGTCATGCCTAAGTATATGCAAGAAAACAAAAATTATCCCATGCATACTATCTGACCAAAGTGCAATGAAACTGGAAATAAATGACAAAAGAAACCAGAAAACCCACTAAATTCATGGAAACTAAACAACACCCTACTCAGCAATCAATGGGTCACAGAAGAAATTAAACAAGAAATTCAACAATATCTACACGTCAATGAAAATTCAAGCACAATTTACCAGAATTTATGCTATGTGATGAAAGCAGTTCTTAGAGGGAAAATCATAGCTATGAACTCACACATTAGTAAAACAGAACGGGAAACAATTAGCTCCCCAATATTGTACCTCCGACAACTAGATAAAGAAGAGCAACTGAAACCCAGAGCGCAAAGACAAGAAGAAATCATCAAGATTAGAGCAGAAATTAATTCAATTGAGATGAAGAAAACAGTTCACAGAATTCATAAATCAAATAGTTGGTTCTTTGAAAACCTAAATAAAGTTGATAAGACTCTAGCCACCCTGATCAAAAAGAGGCAAGAGAAAATTCAAATATATTCCATAAGGAATGAAAAGGGTGAAATCACAACAGACCCAGCAGAAATTTAGAAGATTATCAAGAGCCACTTTGAAAATATTAATGCCGAAAGAATAGAAGACACAGAACAAATGGACAGATTCCTCAAAAGGTACCAATTACCAAAACTGAATCAAGAAGATATAACAACTCTCAATAAACCAATAATAGCCAATGAAATACAAAACGTAATAAAAAGCTTACTGACAAAGAAAAGTCCAGGTTTGATGACTTCCCAGCTGAATTCTACAAGAAATTTATAGAAGATATAACCCCACATTCCACAAACTCTTCCATAAAATTTAAAAGGAAGCAGTCCTCCAAAAATCATTTCTGGAGGCAAGTATTATACTGAGACCAAAACCAAGAAAAGACACAACCAAAAGGGAGAAGCACAGGCCAATCTCCCTCATGAACATAGATGCAGAAATACTCAACAAAATCCTAGCAAACAGCATATAGCAAATCATGAAGAAGATCATACACCATGACCAGGAAGGATTCATCCCAGGGAGGCAAGGATGGTTCAGTATTCAAAAATCTCTAAATGTAATACATTATATCAATAGACTGAAATCTAAAAGCTACATGACCATCTCAATTGATGCAGAGAAAGGTTTTGACAAAGTGCAACACTCATTCATGTTCAAGGTCCTACAGAAAATTGGAATAGATGCACTCTGCCTTAACTTGATAAAAGCCATCTATGACAACCCAATGCTCATATAATCCTAAATGAGGAAAAACTGAAATCTTTTACTGTCAAATCAGACAAGGATGTCCTCTATCACCCCTCTTATTCTATATAATCTTGGAATCATTAGCAATACCCATTAGAAAAGAGGCAGAAATAAAGGGAATAATAATAGGTAAAGAAGAAGTGAAATTATCAATATTTTCAGATGACATGATACTTTACTTGGAAGACCCCAAAAATTCCACCAAGAAACTACTAGAACTGATAGGGAAATTCACTAGCATAGCAGTACACAAAAGCAATACTCAAATGTCAATAGCATTCGTCTACACAGATAATAAGCACATTGAAAGGGAAACAATACCTTTTACAATAGCACCTGGGAAATTGAAATACTTTGGGATTCACTTAACCAAGGAAGTCAAAGATAATTTCTCAGAAAATTACAACACCCTAAGAAAAGAGATTATAGAAGATTTCAAAAAATGGAAAGATATTCCATGCTCCTGGATAGGAAGAACCAACATCATGAAGATGTCCATACTCCCAAAATTGCTGTACAGATTTAATGCAATCCCTATCAAACTGCCACCAACATACCTTCCAGACATACAGAAATAGTTCCTAAAATTTATTTGGAACCACAAACAACCTAGAATAGCATAGGCAATCTTGGGCAATAAAGACAAGGCAGGAGGCATCACAGTTCCTGACTTGAAGATATACTACAAAGCTACTGTGAGAAAATCAACATGGTATTGGCAATGAAATAGACTTGAGAATCAATGGAATAGATTAGAAGATGCAGAAGCATCTATGAACACACTCATCCATCTGATCTTTGACAAACAGGCCAAACAAGCTTACTGGAAGAAAGATAGCCTCTTTAACAAATGGTGCTGGTGAACTTGGCTTTCTACATGCCAAAAATTAAAATTTGACCCAGGTATATCACCATGCACTAAGCTAAATTCAAAAGAGATTAAAGATCTAAACTTGATTCAGAAACACTCAATCTCTTAGAAGAGAAAGTAGGAGAAACTCTTGAAGACATAAGGGTAGGTAAAGAGTTTTGAAAAAGCATATATTCACACAGGAAGCACTTGAAAGAATGAACAACTGGGATCAACTCTTTTTAAGGAGCTTCTGCACGTCAAAAGAAATTATCAACACAGTGAAAATACAACCCAAAAATTTAGAAAAAATCCTTAGTAATAAGCAATCAGACAAAGGTCTGCTGTGGAGAATATATAAAGAACTGAGATATAACAGGGCCCTCAAATTTAAAGGCCCAATTCAAAAATGGGCATCTGATATGAATACACACTGCTCCGAGGACAAAATTAAGGAGGTAAATAAATATATGAAAAATTCTCCACATCGCTAGTCATCCTTGAAATGAAAATAAAAACAACACTAAGATAACATCTCACTCCAGAAAGAATGGCTATCATAAGGAAATCAACCAACAACAAATGTTGGAGAGGTTGTGGAGAAAAGGGAACACTTCTCCACTGCTGGTGGGAATGTAGACTGGTACAACCATTGTGGAGGTCAGTGTGGAGACTCCTCAAAAGAGTAGGACTAGAAATCCCATTCAAGCCGGCTATCCCCCTACTGGGAATTTTTCCAAAGGAACTGAAAACATTGTATCATAGTGATATATGTGTGCCTATGTTTATAGCAGTATAATTTGTGATAGCAAAATCTTGGAAACAACCAACATGTCCATCACATGAGGAATGGTTGAAACAGATGTGGTATTTCTATATAATGGAGTATTACTCAGCTATTAAGAATGATAATCTTGAAGCATTTTATTGAAGTGGATGCCACTTAAACATATACTCCTAAGTGAAATAAACCAAACACACAAGTGTAAATATTGTATAGTCTCCCTAGTATAAGAAACGAAAAGAAGAAATACAAATGGAAATGTACAAGAACTAAAAACAATTGAGTCAGATAAGGCAAAGTGAATAGCATAGGCTGTGGGATACTAATCAGCTTTTCTTCTGGATGGTTAACAACCTAAGTTCACAAGTCAGAGTTGGAGAAATAGACGAGCCACAAGGCCAGCCAACATTTTGGCCCTTGCCTTTCACGGTGAGCAACGACTCAGGACATAGAAGAACCTGTACTGCAACATCATGAAACTCAGTTGAGCACCAAATTTTCTCAACAAGGAAATTATGAAGCCACAGAGGAAAGAGATCAAAGTTATATAGTGTGCCTGTGGAGAGTCACATGGAGAGAAAACTATCTCTCAGGCTCTCACAGAGAACAAACTTGTCAAGCATTGGCTGTCACTCATCCACATGTATGACACAGACAAAGGATCTATAGAATAAGGTACAGGACTAGAAGATAAACCCTGAGGGGACTTCACTGACCACATAATAAACATAAAGTACGTGTGTTGGTATATAGGTCTTGCTCTATTTATGTCTTAACCGTCCAGCAGAAAAGTATAAAAATGAAGTATACACTGCGGGCCCATAACAATAATTTGAGCTGTAAATGGCTGTGGTCGACAATTTCTTTAGATAACTCACCATTGTTGTGGAATGCTGGACTGTGTTGGATTATGTCATCAAGTTCAGGCACCTAAATTAATTGAATGACAATGGAGTGCCCATTTTTGACAGGTGTAGATAAAGGAAGGGGTATAGACAGGAAGAATCATGATGTGTGTGTATGGACATTACAGTTTAAATAGATAACGCTGTGCTTCCACATAATTCTATGAGAGGCAAGATTTGCACTAATGGTCTTTGGACAGGATATTATGTCGGCTTGTAGTGCTATTGACAACCACTAGGAAAATAATAGGGTAGAAAGTATTAATTATTGAATCTTTGTTGTAATTCAGGTATAAAAACTAAGGTACGTAAACAGCTACATTCTCTTAATTTACTGATAAGAGATATATGCTATAATAATGTCTTTAAGTATAATATCATGTATGCATCTTCTATGATACCAAAACACTGTAACAACAGTTTGCAATGCATTAATTTATGAGATCTATCTTGTCAAGTTATCTTAAAACTGTCTCCTTGATATTTGTACTTCAATAAAATTAAAAAATAATAAAAAACAAAAATAAAAATAATAAAATAAAGAAAAATAAAAGCTGTTCATACAATACAGTTGCCTTATGAATAGATTTGTAAGATTAATAAGTAAATCTTTAGTAAGTGTATCCCTGTCTTCTGAAAAAAAAAAGACTGCAAACAGATTATCTTCCCTACTTCTAGCTTTTGTTTGTAATATATATGTTATGGATTGGCAGTTGGTACCCTCACAAGAACTTCATCCTATAACTTCACCTTCATGGTGTTTTGCAAGTAGGCAAGAATTCTGGGGGAGGTAATTTAGTTACAAAGATGGAGCCCTCATGCAACAAATTTTTCCTTGCAAAAGAAATTCCAGAAAAACACCTTACCTCATCCACCTAATGAAGACACTATAAGAAGATAACCACCCCTTCTCCTGGAACTGCTGTCTTCCAGGAATTTGCCAAAATGACTAACACAAAGGACAAAAGGAGGGCCACCCAGTATATGTTTTCCAGGCATTTTAGAAAACTTGAGGCTGTTCCTTGGGACACATACATGCAATTCTACAAAAAAGGTGATATTGTAGACATTGAGGGAATGAGTACTGTGCAAAAGGAATGCCTTCCAAATGTTACCATGGCAAAACGGGAAGAGTCTGCATTACCCAGCATGCTGGTGGCACTGTTGTAAACAAGAAAGTTAAGGGCAAGATATTTGCCAAGAGGATTAGTATGCGTATTGAATATATTAAACATCAAAGAATCATGATAGCTTCCTGAAATGTCAAAGAAAATTATCAGAAAAAAAAAGGAAGCCACAGAGAAAGGTACCTGGGTTCAACTGAAGCATCAGCCCTACCCTCCCAGAGAGGTGCACTTTGTGAGGACCAATAGAAAGGAACCTGAGTTGCTGGAACCTATTCCCTATGAATTCATGGCATAAACTGGAGATGTTGCTCTGCCATTTAGTACCTAATTGGCACCTTAAGTATTCTAGATCATACATAACAATAAAACCATCCTATGTTGTAAGAGTCGTTTTACACCAGGTATATGGTGCTTTCTTACCTCAGAAATATTTGCACCAGATTTTCACTGTACCTAGTAATTGTGTCTTGTCTTTACTCCAGTATTTTCTTGCTGAGGTATTGTGCCAGTGTTTACCCAAATATTAAAATATTTATAAAATATTTATATTAGTTTGAAGATCCTGTATAATCATCATGGGAAAACTATATCAAATTAAATGGAAGTCTCTTCAGAAACAATTGTAAGTCCATTTCAGTTAAATAAATTGTTTAAAGCACAGACACACAAAAAGAAGATAACCAATTGTGAGTACAAAGTAGGTGAATGTGCAGCCCCTGATTTCTGTCTTTGAACTCTCAGAAAAGTGAGGAATAAATGTTTAGGTTTTTTTTTTTTTTTTTTAAAGCAAACAGTCTGAGGTGTTCTGTACAGTAGAAGACTAGGATGATGTTTTATTTAAAAAGTGTAATCTTTCCTCCACATACCAAAAATTAATCTCCTATATTCAAAAAATATGAGATTTATAAATCCAAATAATATGAAAGGCTCAGTATAAATTTATTTTAATATGCTCTTCTGTACACATTTTAATACATAGAGTCCAATCATTTCAGACCATTTTGTCTTGGTTATTTTATTCCTTTTGAACTTTGTATGTGTGCCCAAATGCATTTTATTTTGAAAGCAGTAAAAGCATATATATACAAAAAATGTGTTTGATGTATATATATATATATATATATATATATATATATATATATATATATATATATATATATGAATGAAAGGGCAACTGTGCCATTGCCATTTTGTCACAGAGGGTATAAAGACTATGTGAGTGCTCATAAAATCCTGTAAAGAAATGAAGACTTTCTTGTAAATCAGTTTTAAGGTCAGCTCTCTTAGCCTTGATGAGTTGGAAATGTGCTTGGCCTTGAGATCCTGGCGAGCATGGACCTCACAGCTGTCTGTGCTGGTTGCCTGGCAATGCCCTTCAGTGTGAGCACACAGCTCACTCATTCTAAAACAATAGCAAACCCTGCATTCATATTTCTTTATGTGATTTAAATTTTTCAAGTTTTATTCATATCTACATTTACTATAGAAGTTTAGGTAAATACTCATTAATAAGGCTTTAAGCATGCTGATGCTTATACAATGAACATGCAATACATGAAATAGTTGAGCAACAGCTTTATTTTATCTGTATTAGAAATCATTAAATTCAAGGGAATTTTATTACAGAAAGGTAATTCTTATATTAAGTGGCAGGGAAAATTAAGTATTAATTTGAGAGATATTGATTTAGGTAAAACATAATTTTCCAAATGCAATACATGATTTCCTTACCAAAAAGATTTGTCTAAAAAATCAATGCTCTCATAAAAAGCCATATATATATATATATATATATATATATATATATATATATATATATTATGTTTCAATAAAATGTGGTACATTTTCATAGGCTACTTATGTGTTGCCTAACTTTAGAAAATTTATTGAAATTTCAATTTCATTATCTATAGTAGAACTTTCAGTACATGAACGTTTTTTCTACAGATTGGTTCAGAAGTAGTTTCCACAGTACAAATAAATCCCAAATTCTTTGCTTCAAGAATCAAGGACAACCAGCAAGTCTAGAGATTCAAATGGGATAATAAACATCTCTTCATCTTTCTTTGATCTTTCTTTGATCTTTTGAGCGATTATATTTTGAAAGTTTTACAACTGAACTGGTCGTTCCTTAAATTTAGAGGTGAGTTCCTCATTTTGATAAAGTGCTTGCTTGTTTTTCATGCATGCTTTAAAATCTAAAAAAAAAAATAACAATTGGAGAAGTGTTAATTTTCCCTACAGTTAGAAAAAAATGTGTTTGCTATTATTTCCCCAACATGTGTACCTTTTACGTGTGACTGGTCTTTATACAGCCTTATTTTATTGGCTCTCCTAATCATTTTCCTTGTTAGATGTGCTAGTAATATTACTGTTAGGTTCTTGGTGCCAGAGAGAAAAAGGCAGAAGGAAGAAGGGAAAGAGGCTTTTTTTTTTTTTTTTTTTTTTTTTTTTTGAGGGAATGGGAGAGAAGGTGGGAAAGGATGACATATTCTCAACTAGACAAAGGGAAGCTGAGGTTTGTATGGCCTTTTACCAGGGGAGGGGTTTGAAGGGCAAGTTTAGATACAACGGAGAAATTCATTGTGGATCTTCGCTGAGGTGATGGGAAAAATAGAAGTAAATTATGTCCTGGGCTAATGTGTAGAGGATAGGGAGGTGGGCTTGGGCAGACGGGCTTTTGTTTGAAAGGCATCGGCGATGTAGGATGACCACCGTGATGATTTTAGCAATTCATCCTAGGGTCTGAACCTATCACTTATCAGATCAAATACTAAATTTTACTCCTACAAAGTGTTCCAAATTCTGACCTGTATTGTTTATTTTAATTTAATCTTATTTCCCACAATTCCTGCTGATATTTTCCCCTCAAAAGCCTATGTTAGTAGTGAAAGATCATGTTTATAGACTGTAGTGATATAAACCAGAATTTTACTGTCCTTAGAAAGCAAGGAACAAAGAACAGAACCTAAGAAGAAGAGCCTGAGGAAATGTGTCATCCCATGCTCATTTAGGCAAGCTGGGATGCAGGGAATGGTGCATTCCTAGAGGCACCTTGCTCCTTTAACTGGGAGATTACCAACTAATGAGTTGTAAATAACAGACTGTTTACACCAAATTAGCTATATACATTATTTAGCCTGTTTTTAGCCCTCAATAAATGCAAGATTTCCCTGGCTCAGGGCTCACTTTAAGAGCGACTAATCTCAGTGAGCCCTCTGTAGCTATATTCATCAGGTCTCCTTGTTTCTTTCAGCACCAGTTTATAACCTAGAACAGTGGAAGAAGTACCAAAACTTATTTCAGATGGATGGCAAATTATAGGTGAACCCCTAGAAACAAGAATAATGGAAAAGCCTATTGTGGAGACTTTATTATTTATACTAATTTATGAATGATACCGTTTTTCAGGAAAATGCAGTCATTTTTTCAGGAAAATGCAGTCAAAAAAGCAATTGTCCTTTTTTCTTTTTTTTTTTAATTT
>PVKA01015120.1:0-42526 GCA_004027165.1 Ctenomys sociabilis
TCCCTCTTGAGGGATAGCCCCCGGGATTTAAGGAGAAGACGGAGGGTCTTCACGAGGGGCCTAGGAGCGGAGGGTTGATTACCCATCTCGAAACAAAAGCGAAAGAAGAAAATGGAAGTGCCCAAGCGGCGAGGGCACGCCTTTAATTTTCAGGCAAAAAGGGGAAGGAGAAAATCTCCGTATCTCACCTCCACACAGGGGAGCACAAATTTCCCTGTAGATGCGTCCACCCAGGGTCCAGGTATAAATCCTGCTTACCTGCAAGTACGTACCAAATTCCCAACGCGATCCTGGCTCAGCAAGAAGTTCCCCGTACGGGCCACCAAGTAGTGTCCGGCGCTGCTCCCGTCCCGCGGAAGAAGACACTTAGACACTCTGAAGCGGGTTCAACAAGCCTTTATGGATTGGGATGCAAGCCTCTACATGCGTCCGCTAGCCGCGGCGTCCTACGTGCAAGCAACCGGGATTTTTCATAATTTGTTAAATTTTGGCTTCTGTAAGTCCTCCCCATTTTTTTCAGTTGCATAAAATTAATTTCTTTCCACCCTAATGTAAATTCAGTTTATTTAATTTACCCTTGTTGAGAAACAGTAATGTTATTGATTAAATTAAGGTTTGCACACTGCTTTTGAATAGCTTATTGTAAAGAGTTGTTTAGAGATTTTCTCAGAGACTGATGAATATATAGCCATTAAGTTAAAGAAATTTATTTACAGATGAATTTGAACATCAAGTAGAGAATTTTCTCCAGAGTAAAATTTATTAGTTTCTAAAAACTAAAAACAAAAAATGACCCTGCCTTTATTCTTTTTAAATCCTAACTGGAGAAAGATATAGGAGAAAATATCAATAAGTTTTTTTTTCTTCTTTAAAAAGTGTATAAAAATTGGTGAAAGATTTACAGGAAAAGCTAAAAGCTAATTGTCCCCAGAAAGACTTCATTCACTAGAGAGTACATCGAAATAGAACATTAAACATTTCAAAGAGATTTCCTGCTATAGCTTGGAAATAATGTCCTTAAAAAGCCCATTTGTTAAAACGTTAGTGACAGCCTGTGGCACTATTGGGACATGGTAGACCTTTATGGGGTGGAGCCTCGTGGGAGGAAGCTAGGTCATTGGAAGCGTGTCTTTAGAAAAGGACTGTGAGCCTGGCCCTTTCCTGTGTTCTGGCTTCTGAGTGGTGAACAAGCTTCTGTCACACAGTCCCACCAGAATGTACTGTGCTGCCAAAGTCCTAAGCGGCAGGGCCAGGCAACCCTCAAAAGCCTGAAACCTCTAAATTGTGAACAAAAATACACCTTCCCTTATAAGCTGATTCTCTTGCGAATTAAGTCATGTGGAAGAGCACATGGGTGACTCTCATTGAAAGAAGAGCAATTGTCTCCATTTGGGCTGAGCCTGACTCTGTTTCAATGTATTTTTTTTTTAATTCTTTATTTATTACAGTGTCTCACTCCCCATCATGGATTCTTTTTTCCCGGGGGTGGGGTGTGAGCTCAGCTGGCCCTGCGGGGAGGGGCTGGCATGGCATGTGGTGCTGGGGCTTGAACCGCGGTCCCTGGGAGGAGCTCTAGACCGCTGAGCTATCTTGCCAGCCCTGTTTCAATGTATTGATAGGTACAGAGCTGGCTAGGACTTTTTCTTATCCCTTCAATTGGCTTTAAGCAATGCATGTTGATCTAGCCGAGGTGCTGGTGGTATCTTTGAAGACAGCACACGTGTTTCCCTGATAACCCACGCCTGCTGCTTTTTAATATGAGCCGTGTTGAGACAGGATGAAGAGCCAGTACTCCACGCTGTCAGCTAGGGTCGAGCCTTGAGATAAAGGCTATAACTTCCTGGAGCTTTAAAAATTGCACATCGGAACTGAAGCACCAGACACCAAAACATTAAATACTATCTCAGTAGTATAATACAAATTACTTTTTCTGCATATCCTTCTGTCTGCATATCACAGAGGTACATGCAGTCCTCCTACCTAGCCCAGATCATGGTACTCACCTACCTCTTGCAGTTCTCAGTCATTCATCCTCAAGGCACTCCTCCTTCATAACTGAGTAAAACCAGGGTTTGGCCCTGGGTCAAAGCCTTCATTCTGGATAGCCATCACCATGGCTGGATTTAGGACCCCTTGGTTCCTCATACCTATAAATATGCTTTAGTGCCTTTATTCTCACCATGGGTTGCACTGGAAGTGGTAGATTAGAATTAACTTGATGAGATTATAATAATTTATCTATGGCATTACAAATAAAAACTTCCTGGACCAACATGAGGACCCAAAAGGGCTCCCTACAAGGTGACAGTGATGAAAGCCAACATATTTTCTATCTCTTTCTCTTACGAAAATCTCATCAGGTTGCCAGGCTATATCTAGTCACCCTCTTGTACAGTAAAGATATGGAGGGAGGAGAATTTAGGCAGCATGTCCATGGACCCAGAATAAGGTAGTGTGCACAGCTAGAAATGAGCCTGTGCCCATCTTGTTTAGAGTATCACCTTCACCCAGTACCATGACCCAGCCTATCTCTACTCTCATACTTACTCCTCACTAGAAAGTATACCATAGGATCCAGGATGGAAACCAGAGGACCCAAGAGGATGTGGTAAAGATATGATGTAAAGCTCACTAGTGGGCATGACTACTTCCTGTAAGTCATTCCTCCCCTAGAGCTTGGGTAGCTGATGGCACCCTGAATGATACATTGAACACAGCCTGATGTATCCCACCCTGAATGATGCCATGAGTGAGAGCCATGCTGGGAGTTGGAGCTATGCGCTCAAAGAAAAAAGAGAAATTGGCAAAACACAGGAGATATGTGAGTGGGCTCTTCAATTTTCATATTCCTCACTGACTCAATGGGAAAACTCAGTGGCCGTGCTGATTCAGGTATTTGTTGTATTTTTTAAAACAGAAGTATAATCAAGTGCCATTTACATGCTAAGCATGATAATTACAGGAGAAAGACACCAGGAGTGGACATGGTTCCCACCAGGAGCGCTGTAGAAGGAGAGCAGAGGGAACTCTGGCCTGGTGACGTTCTAGGTGTCCCAAAGCCCCCACTTTCACCTTTTAGCTTTTATCCCTTGCTGATTTACTTGACACTCCTCAAATTCTCATGTCACTATGCCCTGCAGCATATGCTCTTTTGCAATTTAGTTTTTAATGGATTTCCCCTGGGCTAAAACATCTGCCAAGATATCAGGAGATCAAAATTGAACCTTTTTTTCTACTCACAGTGCCTCCTCATTATAGGACACTTTCTTTTCCTTTTTGGGTTTCTGGAGATGGAACCCAGGGCCTTGCACACACTAGATACAAATTCTACCACTGAGCTACACTCTGAACCCCTACGTTTATCAGAGACCTATCTCCCTTTCCTTTTCCCTTACAATTTTAGTAGATTTTCAGACTCTTAAAGTGGTACATGAGTCACCTTCTGTACCCAAGATGATCAATTTAAAATGAGGAAAGATTTATTCTGGCTCATGGTCAGAGTTTTCAATCCACGGTTGATTATCCCTGCTGCATTTGGGAACCTGGCAGCACACCATACCTGTGTGTGGGGAAACAAAAACAAAATTCTTCAAATCATGGCCTCTGGGAAGACAGAAAGAAAGGTAGGAAAGGGCTTACAACCCACAATCCCTTTTGAGGGCACACCCCCGATGACCCAACTTCCTCCTACCAGGTCGTAGTTCTTAAAGGTTCGACTACCTGCCAATAGCACCCTTGGCTGGCAGCCAAGCCTTCAACACATGAGCCTTTGGAAGATACTTGTCCAAACCATGGCAGACAGAGACTCCTTTTGGCAGGTTTGCTTATGTTACTTCCACAATAACTGTAACACTGGATGCTCTAAGAGTTTTATTCTTCTGCTTCCAAGAGTTAGTCAAGATCATAAAGCAGTCTTAGGGGTGCATGCCTCCCTGATGTGCAGAGGACATAGGGAAGCAGGCTACAAATTCCACTGTGTTTTGTATGTCTGAAGGTCTACCATCAGATCTACTCCTGACATAGTCACTGTACAAGCAATCCTATAGTTAAAAAGGAAAACAATGGAGAAAGGAAAATGAAAAAAGAAGCAGAATGCCATCACCAGAGCTAAGAATCTTGTTAAATGTTTTCCATATCAAGTGCCATTTTTCATAGTTTTAGGGTTCCTTTTAGCAGCTTTTGGGTTATTGAATCAGACTTACATTCCAGATGTACGAGGCGCTTCTGCTAGCTACCAGCTGTGTGACTGTGGGTCTGTATCAGGACCTCTCTGCACCTCAGCTCCCTCGTCTGTGAAACAAGAAAAATAACCAAGCATAGCGGCACATGCTTGTTTCCTAACTACTCAGGAACCTGGGGCAGGAAGATCAATTGAGCCCAGAGTTTGAGAGCAGCAAGGGAGAGAGGAAAAAAAAGAGAAAGAGAGAGAAGAGAGAGAGAGGACAGAGAAGAGAGAGAGAGAGGAAGGAAGGAAGAAGATAGCAGTATCTACTTCACAGAGTTGTAGAGATTAAATGATGTCATAGAGGTAAAGGCCCTGGCACACAGTGAGCATTCAGACGTGCCAGCTGTGATAGTGAATAGCAGCTACCTGAGAAGGGTTGATGACAGCCTTGCAGGTCAAACCCCAAGATTTGGTACGTTTTACACAGCCACCCTGTTTCCAAACAACTCCGACCAAACATTGCCCCAGCCCTTTGGGCATTAACTCTGGAAATGCAGGTGAGAAAGTGGCACAGGGAGGCTAGGTCTGGGCAGAGCAGGATGCCTACAGGAGCAGCTCCTGAGCAGCAGAATGCAGCAGGTGGGAGGGGATGAGCCAGGTTAGGGTCACTAACCCTGGGGGATCATTAAAGAGAGAAGCAGGCGAGTTTGCTGACCCCTTGTCACCTGGGCCTGGAAGCTATAATTTTTCACATTTGGGGGGTTTGAAGGAAGAGAAGCATGGGGACAGAAAAGATGAGCCTAGGAATAACTCACTGGCTGAGTTTGGATGGATAATTAAGGGTCCAGTGTGTAGTGCCCCGAGAAGAGAGTAAATGCATGAGAACACAGCAGGCCACGGGGCTGGCCATTCAGAGAGTATTTGCAGCTTATGGGGAGCCGGCTAGGGAGAAAGCACAGTGAGCAGTTCTCACCCAGAAGGGGGGAGATAAACTCGGCCCTCTCACACCTCTGGACCTGGCCAGCCATGTGAAGGGGGCTCACACAGAACTCACCATCTGCCATGCAGGCAACCATAGTAGAGGCTCTTGAGAATGTTCTCCATCTCCAGGTAATGTCCCCTCTTATATCTCTGCCCCTCCAGGAAGGGGACAGAACTGTGCTGATAGAGCTTTGTAGACCTGGCTCTTTGAGCAAGGTGGGCTTTGTTCTTTTTTGTTTGGTTGGTTGTTGTTGTTTTTTTGCAGAACTGGGGATTGAACTCAGGCCCTTGCACTTGCCAGGGAAGGCAAGCACTTCCACTGAGCCATCTCCTGGCCCCACAAGTTGGGGTTTGTAAAGAAGTATCTGATCTGGGGCTGTGTCATTCTGTGAATTTTCAGACCACCTCCTGGACTAATGACACCATGACAGATAACAAAGAGTTGTTACTGAAATGCCTCATAGTATGTTTGAGAGCAAAAAAGCAAGAAAAATAAATGACACTGTATGCATTGTGGGGTGGGGCAGTAGGATTTGATTTTTCCACTCAAGAAGGCAAAAAGGGAGGAAGACAAACTCTGTAGCTTATTTTAAGTGAGCAAAATTTGATTCTGAATAATAGCACTCAATACTTAAAAAAAATTCAAACAGCTCTCAATACAGAAGGAGACTGACATGACATGTGACATAGAAATAATGGAGCTAGACTGGACCCCTGGAAAGGCTGATAAGCTAATAGGGTGATGAAAGCATGGGAGGGGGGGGGCTTTTAATTTCATTCTAAAAGTTACAGGATTAATTGGGGGGGGGGCCTTTTGTTGTTATTCATGTTGTTGTTTGGTCTTTTTTTGGAATTGAACTTAGGACCTCACTCATCCTTGCCAGGTAGGTGCTGCACTGCTGAGCTGTACCCCCAGCCTTGAAAGTTAGAATATCAAAATACTCCAGAGAAAGGAGAAAGATCAGAAGGAAACTGAAATGTTGTTGGCAAAATATGAGCATCGCTGAAACTGGGTGACAAGTAGGTGGGGCCATTTTCTTCATCTTTCTAGTTTCTTCTGTGTTCAGAAATTTCCCTGGTAGTTTGAAGGCAGAAGAAGGATAGGAAAAGCACAGCTATATTTTATTGTAGTGTATTTTGACCTTGTCAGTGAGACCATCTTGAGTATCCTAGAAAGGTCTGGAGGGAAACAAAAAAGTAGAAATTGGAAAGCAAGGCTTGGAGTGTGGCTCAGCAGTGCAGCCTCGGCCTCGGTTGTGTGCAGCCCTGCACTCAGTCCCCGGCACCCAGATCGAGGAAACTATGAAATGGGATTGCAGTGAGCTGGGCAGGTTGTGGGAGACAGAGCAAGAGCCAGAAAATTCACTGGACCAGATCAGATGCATTCGTTCTCTCCGCCAAGGTTTACCGAATGCCTTGGCCTGAGCCCTCAAGAAGCAAACCGAAGGCATCTCTGCTAATGTGACACTGCTGTCCCAGGAAAGGGACAGGTGGGCAGCCGAGCAGGTCTTGAAAATTTCCCTGCATCCTCTCTGCCCTAGGTGGGGGGCTTCCCTTCCCTACATCAGTCAGTCCTGCTGCTGCTGCTTCTGGTCACTGCTTGATTTCTTCTTTCCAAGGGCTTGTGAGCAGGCCATGGAGTTAGGACAACACCAGAGAGGGAAGAACAGAGTGCCAGTCACCAAAGTCATCCTTCCTCTGCTGAAAATCCAAGATCTTCCTCTCATCCTTTTAGAGAGGTCTTTTAATGCCAATGTGCTTAGCCTGGCCTAAAAGAATTGGCTGACACTGACAGGTTTACTCCATGGCCCAGGATGGCAGTGACATCTTCAGTATAGCATGGAGAAGACCAATGAGTTTGCAGTTTTAACTCATAGAGTCTAACTTTCTGGTGGAGTCACAGGCCAGAACATTGCTGCAGGAAGCTTCCAGGCCCTCCTGTCCTCTGCAGCTTTGCCTCCACTGAGTGAGAGCTCCCAGACCTGAGGGGCTGCCTGTGCCTGCCAGGGGCGTGCACCTGGCCACCTGCCATAGCCTGTGCCCACCAGGCGGCCCTGTATGTCTCCATGAGGAGGCTCTCCACACTGTGCTCTGCCTTTGTCCCCTTGGTAGGGCTTCCCTCCTCAGGGACAATGTGACTGAGTAGACACATGATCTGCTCCCCAAGAAGGCAGACTTGAAAGGTGCCTGGTCCTCACTGCATAGAGGTGAAGCCTGAATGCTCAGAGTAGGCCTTGATGGCTCGTTGTTGAAAGCCTGCAGTGAAACTCCTTGGTAAGCACCTAGTGATATATCCGAGGGCAGAAGGCCTGCTGTCATTCTTAGCTCTGGGAGCTGACACCTACAAACATCTGTACAGACAGCTGTTTAGCAGAAGAAAGAAGCAGAGGCCACGTCAACTGGAAGGAATGATGGCATGATACTTGGGGACAGTGGGCTGGGGAGCAGCAGAGTGCATGACAGCAAATGTCAACTCCAAGCTCTGCTCTGTCCAGATGAACAGATCTCACAGTGAGTGGGCTAGAGGCCCACAGCTCATTGTGCTTGTGTGCCTGTGCCAGTGTGAGTGAACCTGGGGGAGACTTCTGCCCTCTCTCCAGGGGTCCTCTGAAAACCACCCTCTTTGCTACTGCGCTGGGCAGATGCATGTGTTCTGTAAGCTGCAGTCCTGTGCCCCATTCCCGGTGGAGGAAGCTGCTATCCTGGGTTCTGTGAGCAGTGCAGTAGCAGGACTCAGGCCTCACTCACACTGCTGTTTAAGGTTCCCCTGGCAAACATCTAGGGCCTTCCTCTTGTTCTCTGTAGCCACACTTGCTCTCAGGCAGGCTGCAGCAGCACATCAACTCTTATCTGCTGAGTCCTCTGTGACTACCAGGCCACTTGTTCGTCCAGGCAAAGGCAGGAAAGACCTTCTGCTGCACTCCTATATTGAGCCCCATTGTGTAATAAAGTGACACTAATACTCTGTACTCAGGGAGCATCTCGGATCAGAGGAATGCGATACACTCTGTGAACAGCAGCATACATCCTTGGGGAGGACAGAAGCATGGGCCTTATAATCCCAGGTGTATAGCCCTGAGCCTGAGGAGACGGGACCTGACCTGCGGCTGGGGCAGAGTGAGCTGCTGTAGGGCAGAGTGAGCTGCCGCGGGGCAGTCATGGCCAAGCTGCTTCTTTGCATACCTGTTGTAGCTGTTTCCTTTTTTGGCACAGAAAGATTCCTTTGTGGACTCAGATGTCCCTGTGGCCCAGGCGTGTTTGGAACTTGGCTTTATAACTCACATAGTAGTCTTGAGAGAAATGCAGAAATGCTACCTTGCTGTGCCTGGCATCCCCTCCCCCCCGCGGTACTCAGTGCTAGGGAGAGATTTTCCACCCCAATCCGCACCTCAGCTGAATGCAGCAAGAAGGACAGGATGCCAGGATTGCCATGGAAGGTGGCACAACTGCCCTAGGGTGGGTTCTGTCTCTTGCGACACTGAAGAGCCAAAGAGAAGCTCCATTTCATGTAAACAGCCAGTTGTTGGCAGAGAGAGACAAGGCTGAGGCTGAGAAGGTCCTGGGTAGGAGGCCTCAAGGATTCCTAGGGTACAAGCAGAAGCTCATTTCTCAGAAAGACCCAATTACAGCGTGTGTTGGGCCCACAGAGCCAACTGCTCTCTTTATTTCATCAGCTCCGATGCATAACACTCCTTGAAGAGGCCTCAGCAAAGGTAGAAGTGGAGGAGGCCATGCTCACGAGTATGGAGTGTCCCTCTGTTGGAGGATAGTGCCATGGCAGAGGGGATCCAGGCTCTGGCTTTCCTAAATATCTATCCCATATGTACCCCATCCCTCAACTGATACTTGACACTATTTCATGAAGAGGTGATTTCCACAGAAGGCAGGAACGCTTCCATCCTGGCACCTTGGATTCCTGTTGCCTCTGGAGGAAACCAGTTGCCCTGTCCTGTCCTGTCCTCAGTGGTCTGGGAGGAGGAAAACAGTAGCTTCCTTCCTCCTGTTTCCCGGGCTTGTCAGTGGGCCCATCCAGGAGTGTCAATGCCACCTGATCAATTCATCAGGTGACTGAATTCAGGAGAGTCCATCGAGCAAGAACCACCAGGCCATGGCCCTCCTGGATTCTGTGCCGGCAGAGCCAGAGGTCATTATGGCTTTTAACCATTACTGGGGTGATGGCGTTACATAACTAAAACACCACTGTAGGCAGAAGGGTGCTGTGGGAGTCTAGCAGCACACTGTGGAGAGAATGATGCAAGATGGGTACCACTGTGGAAATAGCTGTTGCTGCAGTAATGACGCTTGCTTCAGAGAAGCATATTCCATGAAGCACCAGGTGTAAACTGCCTGGCAGTGTGTGATTCAGGGAAGACACTCAATCAGGACCACCACTAAGCACCCTGGGATCTTCTTGGTGGGAAGAAGCCCACATGCCTTGGTTCTTCAGCTGTGCCACATGCAGCTTCCATTCTCAAAGTCATCACATAATACAAAATGCCTACTTGTACCAACCCTGCCAATCTTAGTTCTGGCCACTTGGACGAAGAAAGGGACAAATGAGAACATTCTCTGCCTATCTGAGGACACTAGAAGTTGCACATACCCACTCTACTTGCATCCTATTGATCAAAATTAAGTCACCTGGTCACACTAATCTATAAGGGAGACTAGGAAATGTAGTCTGTGTAATCAAGTGCATGGCTAAAAACTGGGAGTTCTGTTACTGAGACGAGGGAAATGGATACTGGAGAAATAATAAGCATTCTGCTGCAGATGCCAAGCTTCCTCTATAGCTCCTGTGACAGAAAAGCCTTGATCCTAGTCCAGGTGGGTGTCTGGATACGACTCTACTGCTCAGAGTTTCTGTCTTACATCTTTAAGTTTTGGGGCATTTTTTCCATTCTTATTACTGTTGTGCCAACCAGCTCTCAGGAGCCACATACAAGCAAGAATGTTTCTGTTGAGCTCTGCCACAAGACACTGAGGGGCCACACAGTACCTATGTTAAGGCTTACATAAGAAGGGTCCTCCAAGACTCATGCATTGAAGGCCTGGCCCTCCAGCAGTGTTGAGAGGTAAGACCTAGAGAGCTGACTGGGGTGTGAAGGGGCCTTTCATCAGTGGATTAATCCACTGAGTTCAGGACCAAATGAGTTGTAGAGGGGAGGCAGTTGGAGTCAGTAGGTTACTGTGAGGAAGGGGTGTTCACAAGGTGCATCCTATTCCTGATGCCCTTCTCCTGATACTGCCCTCCTTTCTGATTCTTGGCTGCTATGAGTTTGGTGCTTTTCCTTTGTCTTGCTCTTTCCCCATGATGCTTTGCCTCACCGTAGCCCAGAAACAATGGAGTCAGTGTGCCATGGACTGAAATCTTTGGAACCTTGACCTTTGAAACCAAATAAAACCATGAAAAATCAACCTTTCTTTTGTTAAGTCATCTGAGGTAATACGTCCAAGTGATATAATACCTGACTAGCAGCCTATAAGTGCGCAACCAGAGGTGAGCAGGAGGGCCTGCCTACAATACAAACCTTTCTTTGACTAATGGAAGGTGGAAGTAGATGGGAAAACTCCTCCCATCTCCTCCCAACAAAAAGCTGTCTGAAGGTGTAGTCATTCCTACAGCATCACAAAAGACACTCCTGCAAGGGTGAAGAGTCAGCTGAGCTGGGTCCTGGTAGCCAGCTCAGTTAAGTGTTCTCTTAAGGACTCTTTTCTCTTTTCTGTCTCTTTCCACCACTCCCTTGCCTGTGTCCTTGGAATGGCATCCTCTAGTGTAGCAGCTCTCCATAAGCTTTGGCCTCTGCCTCTGCTTTCCAGGGAATCCAGCAGAGACGAGGCCACTGCCAGCGTGTCCACACGCCCTGACCCCATTCTCCACTGCCTAGAAGCCAGTGAGGCCTCAGTACTTCTGGCTTAAGATAGTGTGGGAAACTGGTGCAGAACTGAAATCAGTCTCCTGGCAGGTCAAATGGAGCTCTACTTGGTCTAAGGCTTTCTAATCCTTTCATCCCAATAAAAATCAGCCTCCAAAATTTAACAATTTATTTAACAAGGATTTAACAAAGTTTCAGATAATTTCAGGTAAAAGACAATATCATTGAAAAATTTTTAAGTAACAGTTTCCAGTGTTTTTCTAAAGAAATTCATTCCCAAAGTTCTTTTTTCATAAACTGAGTGGAGCACACAAGGAAGCATAAGGATAACATCAAGACCACTTTCCCAGACATTTCACTTAAATTTCTTTGTTGTGGCCTTGGAAAGCCTTAACTTTGCTGTGCTTCATTTGGGCTCTCTGGTTGTCTGTGTCACCTGTGAAACAGGAGGGTGGTATAGGGCTGACACTTAACATTATGAGCTAATTTCCAGTGCAGCTCCTGTTCACAAAGAGGCAGACTCCTCTTGAAAGAAAGAAGGACCATAAAACTGAGAAATAGCATGCTCTTGCTCTTTCCTTATGCTCTCATTCATCAACCTGTTCATGGGTTTAAAGCATTTGGAGGCCATTTGGTAAAAGAATATGAGTTTAATAACCAAATGGGGTCACTTTATGGGGATTATACTAGATAGATCATTTGCTTCCTCAAAAAAAATGTATCCCAGCCTAATGGGATCTGAGGAACCAATCCCTAGCATCTCTATGTTAGTGGCAGAAACTAAGAGGTGGGGCCTAGGCGGAGAAAGTTAGGTCATTGCCACATGCTCAAAGGGAATTCTAAGATTCTGGTCTTGTCTCTGTGTCTGTCTCTGTCTTTCTCTCTCTTTCTCTCTCTGTGTCTGTCTATCTGTCTCTCTTTCTGTCTCTCTGTCTCTCTCTGTCTCTCTCTCTGTGTGTCTGTCTCTCTGTCTCTTTCTGTCTCTCTGTCTCTCTCTGTATGTCTGTCTCTCTGTCTCTGTCTCTGTCTCTCTCTTTCTCTCTCTGTGTGTCTGTCTCTCTTTCTGTCTCTCTCTGTGTCTCTGTCTGTCTGCTTTTCTCTCTCTCTTTCTCTCTCTCCTAGCCATAAAGTGAGTGGCTTCTGCTACCACATGCTTTTCTGTCTTTTCTACACAGTCATCGTGGCATTTTAGGAAGTTTAAAGTCTTTAATGTTATTATAAGAATTTTCTTGATAAGTTCTCCAAACTCACTGACAGAACTGAAACACCAATAGGAATCTGTGAAATCTGGGTTGGGGATCACAAAACTTTATTTTTCAAAAGTATTATTTTGTGTCAGCCTTTCATTATCTTTCTGATTTTTAAAACCAATATTGCAATAAAACTAAATTCTTTGTTTCTCAAAATTGGCTTCCCTAATTTAAAATAAATCTAATTTCCATAGCTTATGGATTCATTCTAGGTCATTATATAAATTGGTCAACATAGCATTAATTTAACAGACCATTTCCCACAAAAAACAATGTATTTGGTTACACTTTTTGACTTCAGCTGCACTAAAATCTGATGAAATGGTGAACTGAGGAAAAGTTTGAAGAAAGCATTAGCTTTACTTCTCCTCCTTCCAGACCCGGGATCTCTGCTTTCCCCTGAATTATTCCCATCATTTACTGATTTCATGTCTGTTGAAGGGAGCATAATTATTCTCAGAAACGATGAACACCCACGTTTATTACTCTTGTAAGCATCTGGATACTGTGACTCTGAGGCTGCAGGTTTTGCTGTGGACCCCAGAGTCCAGCCACCGCATTCCACATTCAGAACATAAGTTGTCAATAAAAAGTTTCGTCATAGCTGCCAGCTGAGGGTGTGCCTCACACACTGGTAAGAGTTCCTTTGAGGCTCTGTGGGTTGAGAAATAGTAGCAGAATAAAGCAACATCACCAAGGTTAATAGGTGACATTCTGCTCCAGCGTTACAAGTTGTTCTTAGGGAGAAAAGTCTCTCTCCCACCCTTGGCTCCTTTTGCTGGTGCTTTCCTGAACCTGAGAAATTTATTTGATCTTTAGAACACCCACCTACAAAACAGAATCTTGCAACTCAGCCAAATATTCTGCTGAACCAGCCACTGGGAACAAACACTGGGGTCTATGGCAACCATAGGCATGTATGTGCTTGTGTGTGTGTGTGTGTGTGTGTGTGTGTTACATTGTGTCTGTGTACATTTGTATGCATAAACATATGTGTATTTGTGTGTGACATGTATGTACATATAGGTGTCTGTATTTGAGTGTGCCTTATGTGCCTATGTGTGTACATCTATGTCTGGTGTATGTGTGGCACATGTCTGCCTGTGTGCCTGTGTGTTTCTTTTCCTCTGACCTCTTGCAGATCCACCAGTCATTGCTGTCCACACTTCCTAAAATAAATCCCATGCCCACAGCAGTGTAAGAATCCCGAACAAAAAATAAACAAGGTCACTCCCTCTGCTAGGTCAGAGTTCAAAGGAAGGAATTAGGTCTAATTTAAAACCAGAATTTCATTCTTTCAGTATGAGGGAAAGTAACCTTTATTAAATATCATGCCACAGACCTCGGTGTGTGACTTATCTACAATATTATTTTCCTTCATTAGGGGGAGAAAGTACTTTAATTGATGCAAGAGATTCTGAAGTTTCAGAGAAGGCAGGTCCTCATTAGTCAAGAACAGTTTCCACTCTACGTAACTTTGGGGACGGTTTCAACTCCTTCTGTTGCAGAACCGGAGCCTGCACTAGACCAGAACAGGGTGATGCAGTGCTGTTAGTCATCTAGAGAACCAGAGAAGGTCTTGGGAAACCAGAGCTACATCCCCAAGCCTAGCATCCGTATCTGTGCCACATGGGCAGTGTGCTGGAGCTCTGGGTCTCCACCAGCCCACAGATGTGATGACTCTGTAAGGGTCAACAGTATTAGGTCAATACTAGAAAGTCCCCACTGGAAGGCTGGGTTCATAGACAGTTTGCAGGCTTCGTTTGGTGACATACTAAGAAAGATGACAGAGAACCCAGAGAGGAGAGAGGTCAGTCTATTCACTTCAGTGACATAAACACATGTACTTTTAATGAAACATGGGTAAGCCCCAGGCAGAATTGCACAGTATCAGAATTTTTCCAGCTCCTGCATAATCCTTTTCTTTTATCAATACTACTAAGAGTTTTAAAATCAGTGACATTGGCATATATATATATATATATATATATATATATATATATATATATATATATATATATATATATATATATATATATATATATATATATTTGAAGACCAGTGCTTAGAAGGTATAGGAATCAGTGTTATTTTATTTATTTATTTTGGCAGAATCAGGGATTGAACTCAGACCCTTGCTCTTTCCAGGGAATCACTTATTCCACTGAACCATCTCCCCAGCCCCTAATTATTATTTTAGATTGTGAATGTAAAGCCCTTCCCACCAGGGTTGCAGGCAGAGCTGACAGCAGGCAGAAGTGGATGAGCCCAGCAGGGGCTTCAGATCTGATTGCCTGGCTCCTGATGCTAGGAAGCCCCTCATTTCTGGGTCACTCCTTACTTAATGAACTGGCACCCCAGATGACCTCAAAAACCCAGCTGGAACACTGTTCACCAGGGAGAGCCATGGCAGGGAGCTGTGTCTGGTAGATTAGTAGACAGTTGGCCTTCTTACCCCAGACTGCCGTGGGCACCAAGCACCTGCTGCCCTCCTCTCTTGGTATGTTTACATTCAAATTATTGAGACACCAGGGAAACCCTCCCAGCCTTCTCAGTTACATGGCCAGAAACCTGTGGCTCCAGGAACCCATGTACTCAGTGTCACCTGTCTTCAGCAAGGAATTCCACCTAGCCTATTGGTACCCAGGTTGTGAGAGACTTATGTCCTGGAACTGTGTCCCAAATGGATTTCCTCTTCCTTCTGAGAGAAAAGAAGAAGGGGACAGAAAAGACTTGGGATTGCCAGGCACTGGGCACTTTAAGCAGAGGGTGTCTCTTGTCAAAGAGGGAACAGGAACTGAACTGTGGGGTAGCCAGTCTGGCCTGATAAATCTAGCTAGAGAGGAATAGGAGAGAATTCCTGGCAGGGGTTGCTGGACCTCTCTAGGCTGCAGCCTTTGAAGGCAGGTAAGGTTCTAAGCCCCAGGCCAGGTTGCAGACTGTTCTGACTCAGGTGCTGCTGTTAGGGGGTGTGGATTAGAGGAGTGGCTAGCAGGGGAGAACTCCCGAATCACTCCTGGGCACTCGGCTGGCCACGTGGCACCATTATCACACACTTAGTGAGCCGATGCCAGTGCCCTGAGCCATTTCCTGATACAAAACAAATATTTGTGTTTGGAGGACAGAGTAAAGCGGCACAATGCTTGCTCAAGTATTTTTTGTTTTCTTTTCTTTTTTGTTTTTTGCAGCTGCCTTTGGGAAAACCAATTTATGGCAGTCAAGCTAAAAACCTTGTCTACCCTAAAAGTCAGTGACTTCATATATTAAGAATGTCCTCCCTGGCTGGGTGGCTTGGTCTTCACTTGCTCTTCTGTCTTGGTGCTTAGACAGAATTTTCAAGAGACCCCCCACATACGCACACACACACTGAAGTGTCAAGGAGCAGTGTCCTTATCCAGCCTTTGGGTCATCCCGAGGCCAGCCAGGTATCATTGCTAGAAGCCAGCAGACACAAGGAAGGTACAGGTGCTGGTCTGCCTCTGCCACAACCCTGTGATATGTCAGCCAAAAAAATTGCTTAAATGTTCTAAGATTCAGTTTCTTGATCTGTAAAAATTATGTCCAAAGTCTGTCCCACTGAATTTTTGAGTTTGAC
Source organism: Ctenomys sociabilis (assembly GCA_004027165.1). Lineage (NCBI taxonomy): Eukaryota > Metazoa > Chordata > Mammalia > Rodentia > Ctenomyidae > Ctenomys > Ctenomys sociabilis. The sequence continues at coordinate 15,868 of PVKA01015120.1, forward strand.
TGTGGAGTAAGCTGAGGGCATTTAAGAGCTTATAGAAAGTGCTTGTAGCTCTAACTGCAGTCTGGGATTTGAGTCCTCATAGCTCAGGGAGGGAGTGGGGAATAAATGCCTTGTGCTCCCGCTGCAAGCCAGAGTTTAGGCTCTGGAAAGAGTGTCACCAACCCACAGAATCACCTTAATATTTCACAGACCTCTCACAGGCTTCATAAAGTCACATTCTCTGGTCTATTACAAAAACAACAGTGACCATCCTGTACCAAAGGGAGTCAAAGAAGGAGTCTAACAGGAGTAGAGGAGGGCAAATTGCTGGGATTGCCATTGTCTAAGAAGCATATCCCCTACCACTTGCTCCTTTAGGATCACATTTCCTCTGTCTTTTGGCAACATCTGCTAGTCTTGAATTTAATTGGCCGTTTCTTTCCATTTTGGCAATAGAACCCCTGGGCTCGGCTCTACTGGAGTCGTGTATGTCCTGCAGTTCAGAGAGAATTGAGTGCCCAGAAGGGCCCTGCTTCAGCACTCCCAGGCTGGCCACAGTGGGATCAATTCTCTGGTGCTGACTTCAGCCTTGTCCTACTGAAATGCACTGCCCGGTAAGAAACCTCATGCATATGATGATAAACAAAGGCTTTTTAAATGCTTGAGAACACGAAATGGGGATCCATAGCTTTCCTATCAGCAGTCACCCTATGCTTATTGTTTTAGCCTAGTTGTCCATGATCTGTGCACAGAAGTGCAGCAGGAAAATGAGGTGCACCCACTTCTAGGCCCGCCCTCTGCAGGCAGGTGGGATCAAGCCCAGGGGTCACAAGAGGCTACAGAGGAGAAATTAAAAATGGAGATTTTATGTAGTCATCAAGCCCCACTACTCATTGTTACCTTGTGTTTTCATTATTTGACATTTTATGTAGCAAATCACCAAAACAAATGTTGTTCTATTATGAGAATAAAAAGGGAAACCAAGAAGTGTCTAAAATGCTGAGTCATTGTGGAAGGTTGGAAAACTGATTTAAGAAAACAGGGTTGAGTGTTACTCTCTGGGCATTAACACTGGGATATTCTAGAGATTGGTTCTCCCTAAATTATAGCTCTTGGCTTTACAAATAAAAGGCTGAAAGGGTATGTGGTAGAAATGGTAAAGTTTCTAATGAGTTACCAGGGTTCCCCACTCTGGCTCTACATGAGAAACACTTGGGGAATAAAAATGAGTCACGACCCAGACCCACCCCTTGAAGGAAGGTTTCCCGAGGGTGGGGCTCAGACATCAACAGTTTTAAAGGCTCCCCAGATGATTTTGATGCACCGGAAAAGCTAAGAATGCTCAGAACATAGAAAGCACTATTTTCCTCACAAAGAAGGATGTCAGGATATATCCTGAACTCTTGGCAGTTATCCCTCTGAAAGACCTGCTATTTTTAGCCCATTTTACAGATAAAGGCTTCGGTGCTCAGGGAAATGCGGTAACTTGCCCGAGGTCAACAACGTGAAATCTAACCTGTGACATATACATACATCAAGATAGCAATGGAAAAAATGAAGTAAATAAAATACAGATTGACTCTTGGGTTGTTACTTCCCCGTAGAGGAACAAATGACTAACTGTCTAAAACACAACTGCTAAAGAGATACACAGAGCAAAGAGCCATGGGAGAGGGAGAATGAGGAAAGGCTGTGCCAGGGAGTCTTAGAGAATGAGCCCTGGAGTCTTCTAGGCAATGACAGTCAGGGGCTGTGGTTAAAGGCAGACAAGGAGGTTCCAGGGAGAAAGCACCATATGCAAAAATCCAAAAAAGAATTTGCAAAGAGCACAGTCAATTGAAAGCTAAACATGCTCACGAACATACACATGCACATACATGCATATGCACACACACACATACTTTCAAAGAGAGTTTCCATAAATCACAAGACTTTAATGAGACAGAAGCACTGGGGCACCCCCTGAGGTATTGGAAGCATGTGTGCCATTGGTGTTACAGGGTACCTGGACAAGCCATGCCAGCCTAGCCACCCTCAGGAGATTCTCTAGAGAGCAGCAAAGCAGGTCCAGCGGGCTTCCAGTGGACCCAAGAAGAAAGCAAGATGCCCCAACACATTTGAGAAGATAATTTTACATTAAGTGCTAATGTTTGCTCTTGCACTGAGCAGCTTTATGTCCTCCCACAAATCCTTCCTGATTCCAGAGTCTTATGCATGTTAAGCACAGGACCTGAGCTATGTCCAACTCTGATTTCCTATTTTGGTGAAGAAGTTAAAAGATTCATCTTCCTGTCCCATTTGTTGCTTCTCAGATTTGGTTAGAGATATTGTCTCTTTAATGGAGTATTAATGATAATGTTAATGTTAATATTCTTCAAGTACTACCTTCGTTTTTTCACTTTGGACTGAATAAGTACCTCTTTTTCCCCAGGTGCGACAGGCTGGCTTGCCTCTCCATGACATGACTCTTTTTGCAGTGCTTTTCCTTTGTTGGGGCTCACTAGGATCCTCACCGTCTTGGCCCCCCTGCTCTGATTTTAGGCCAAACCTCCCGAGGACAATGTGCCATGGTTGTTCATGATTTAGGGTTCACTCTGAATGTTGCAATTGTTAATTTATCCATTTTCTTTCCTGGTCAAACTAAGTTGCAGAAAATTAAACATATTAGTCACTCGCTAAGTATTTCTTGGTTTGATAGGGCTCTATCAGAGCCCTGTAATCACAGAAACACTCAAACATGAGCCACAAAGACCAAATTATGCGTCAACAGCTTTGTCGTAACTTCCTACCATCCACTTCCTGTTTATTGCTTAAGACTTGATCAGCCTGTATCTGCTGCTTCTCAGGGCAATTAGAGTCCTCTAGATCCCTGCTAGATCCCTGCTATATGACTATTTTGATAATCAGAGGAAAGAGCTGCTCCTCTCAATCTTCGGGGACAAATTTAGAGTCATTGCTTGCCCAGGTTATATCCTGTGAGGCCAAAGGAAAAGACCATTGGATTGTACATGTACACGGAAGAGGTCTCAATGCCAGAAAGTTGATAATGAGGGAAGTGTCACTGAAGAGAACGTATCCCTTGAAATTACCTGAACCTAATATAATGTCCTAAAAGGGGCAGTTTCAGGGCCACTTTGAAGCCCATTGTTGGATCTCTTACTAGAAGCCAGGGCTGAATATGGGGAAATAGTTGAGTAGAGGAACTGGAAGCAGGAAGGGAAACATGGGGCTCCAAGGAGAAAGGCTCAGGATGAGGAGAGAAGAGAGGGAGAGAGGGAGAAATAAACTTGAGGTTTATTGTGACTCAGAGAGAACAGATCTAAAGGCCACATTAGATGGGCTGATGTCCCACCATATATCCTGATAAAACCCTCTCACTTCCTCCCAAGAGAGACTTCAGTCCTCCAGGGACAAGATCTCCATGTCCCCTGAGGCATCCAGGTCCACCGCAGCAGGAAAGCTACAGAGGACCCCTGAGGAGTGGGTTTGCTATGAAGAGAGCATGAGGGGGGTCTTTCTCCCAGCTCCACACCCCTGGACTCCTAAAGGCTCTTTCACAGCAGCTGAAAATAGTTACAACAGGGGAGGAGGCTACAGTATTTGTGTTCTTACTGCTGATCATTAGCCTTTCTAGCAAGTGACTTCAGTATTCTCTAACCAACAATGAAAATTATGAATGGCTAGTTCCTTCCAGAAATAAACGTAATTTCACAAGCAGTATATCCAGTCACATTTTGTTTCTAGGTTCCATGACTTTTCTAGAAAGGTCAGTGAAGTGCACCACATTGGAGGAGCCATTTAAAACAGATCCTGTTGAATACTCCCCATGAAAAGGGACTGAGAGTTCCACTGCACAAAGATTTTCCTTGAGAAGCTACGCCTTCACTGACGCTTGTCTGAATGACTCACTATTCTCTCCATGTGAATGAGATTTCTTGTTGTCATGGTTACAGTTCACAGTAATTCAATTCAACATAATGACATCTATATACATCAATGGTGACATCAGATGTGACCCCTTTGTGTCTGCAAGGAAGCTCTGATGCATGTCTTTGGGAGTTCTACTAGGGCACTGTGAAGCCCTATGCAGCTCTGAAACCCCTACATTCGTTTTCTTCATAGTTACTGAAATCCACTATGTGGTTGGTACTATACTGGACCCAGAGAGGTAGCAATAAATAACTCAGTGTCTGCCTTTAGGAGCTCAGAACCAGGAGGGAAACTAAGATGAACTCACCACTGAGTAATGGCATCGCGAACAGAAAGATACTGCCAAGGCCGACTCCAAAAGGATGCACTGTTCAAACAAGCAAGCCTGGCTTGTTGGAGTTACAGAAAATGGAATGTGTTCCTCTCCTATTGGCATCATAATAAATTACTACATTAGTGACTTAACATAAACTTACGCATTGGAATTCTGCCACGGGTCTCCATGGGCTAACATCAAGGTGTTCGCAGGCCTGCGATCTGTTTTGGAAGCGCTAAGGAACTATCCATTTCCTTGTGCTTCCCAGGTTCTAGAGGCTCATTGGCTCATTGCAGCCTCCTCCACCTTTACACTCAGCAGCACTCAGTATCTTTGATCCATTCTTCTCTCCTCACATCATGCACAGACCATGGCTGTTAAGGCTTCTTTCTTTTAAGAGCCTGTATGATCAGACTGATCGCATCCAGATAAGCCAGGCCATTCTTCTGGAACCAAAGCCCTGAATTTAATTACATCTTCAGGGTAATTTATTCATAGGCTCTAGGAGTTAATACAGACATCTCACTATTCTTACCACGCTGAGGAAGGACTTGTCACCATAAATACCCCGTGTGTCCATTTTTCCATTGTTTTTGCTTGTTTTGTATGCTGCCTTTTTGTTTTTGTTTTTCTATTTATTGTCTTGGAGACATTGCTTGATATTAAAAGAAACCTATTTTTATATGGTGGTGGGGATTCCTCAGCCAAGTTGATATGGGCACAGAATATTCTCCCAGTAGAATATGGAGTGTGGGAGTGACAACTCCATTTCGTATTTGTATTTCAGAGAAATATGAAGCTCAGTCAGATATTTTTGGTGGGCACAAGTGATGGGTTCTGTGTCACCTACGCTGTGAGTAGGGCCAGTGCAGGGGGCGGGCTGAGGGAGGCCATTTCTCTGGGAGGTTTATTAGACTTTTTCAAAGGCAGATGGTTCAACAAACATTTGCAGAATGAATCAAATAAAGTGATTGACTGCTGTTCATATGACTCCTGCCCAGCTACCTGCCATGGCTCCCCAGTATCCACGGAATAAAATACCGATGTCCTGAATGTAGTCCTCACTTTTTTTAATCAGTCCGTATCCTCTGCCTCCAAGTTCTCTCTTTTTCAAAGCTAGACTAGTCTGCTAGGACTGCTCTCACAAAGGAGCACCAACTGCATAGAGAAACAACTTAAATTTATTTTCTGAAGACTCAAAGTTAGAAATCAAGGTTCTGGTGGGGCTGTTTTTGTGATTTTTTTTTCCCTGATTCCTTTCCCATAGTTTATAGGTGGCTGTCTGCTTTGTATCTTCGCACGGGCATCACTCCATTTGTCTATGTCCAGATTTCCTCCCCGAGGAGGATACTAGTCACAGTGGATTAGGGCCTACTTGGACGATCTCATTTTCACTTTCAGGCTTCAAGGTGTGAGGGGTTAGTACTTCAACTTAGGAACTTAGGGGGAACAAAATTTAGCCCAAAACAAAGGCCTATTTTTCTACTTTCTTCAGAAAATCTTCTCTAATTCCACCTTCTGTCCTTACTCCCTTTTTGTTATCTTTCTCTCTCTCACACACACACAAATACACACACACATACACACACACACACACACACACACACACACACACACACCCTAAAAGCCATTTCTCTCCTCTGAAAAGTTATAGCACTATTTGCATTTCTCTTGTAGTACTTATCACTTTTTATCTTGCATCCCTAATTCAAAATATCCAGCCAATAAATTTTATGCAAATATTAAAAAATCAAAAAAAGCTCTAAACTGTGAAATATCTCTGATCCCAATAATCTGGGATAAAGGATTCTCAACCTTATATTATCTTGTATTAATGTAACTTTGTTTTGTATGATCTTGTCTTGTATTATTATAGGTATTATATGTGTTATTTCCTCAAGTAAAATGGGAGCTCCTCCTGGGAATATTATTAATCTCTGTCCTTTTCGCTTTCTGTCTCACACACAGACTGATACAGCGCCTTGAGCATAGTATGCTCAGTAAATACCCAGTGAGTGAATGAATGAAGATGATCTAAATAACTATGAAATGGCCACTAGAATAACTATCTGGACTTAGCTTGCCTGGGTTTTACCTTGACTGTATGACCTTGAAAAACTTATATAACATTCCTGTACCACAGCTTCTTCATCTATTAATAGAGTATAATAGTGCATATACCTCATAGGCCTTTGTGTCACTTAAAATAAATAGTTCCAAGCACATAGTAAGCACACAGTGAATGCTGGCTATTATTAACACCAATGCTTTCAGATGTTTTAAAAGTGTCACCCCTTCTGCCACTCACTTCTACCCTTTAATGGGATCATTATATATTCACTGCAAACATGAAAAGTTCTTCAAAAACATGACACTTCCACCCAAGGTTCTGCAATTAACGCTGGGTACAATTCTTTATGTGCTTCTGGACATTGTGCAGTGGGGCGGAGGGCAAGGAAAATTTGTTCACATAGTGGTTGAGCCTGTGTGAAATGTGACAGCCAGGTCCCTAATTATTCTTAGAAATGTCAGAACTCACTGGACGCAATTAGGCTTGACAGTTCAAGGGCTAATTAACTCCAAACCCTGATTCTTGGGTTACCTCATTTGCGATTCGTGGTCATTTATTTTAAGTCTTTTTCAAAATTCTTTTTCCAATTTGATAGTAGGTGAGAAGGCTGTGCAGCTGATCTGTGCAGAGAAGAGGGCCCCATGGGGTGGTAGTTGGGGAGCTGGTGGCCAGGGCTGTCCCCATTATCCCACCCAGAGCCTGGTCTTGAGGTGCAGGAGGGGCAGTCACAGCATGTATGAGAGACACCTGAAGAAAGTGGCCCTAACCCATGAAGGGTCTGATGCTTCCTCTTCAGAGAAGGCCACCTCCTCATTTCCTCGACTATTTCCAGAAGGAGAATTTTCTCTGAGCTCACTAACCTCATGAAGTGCAAAACAAAAACATGCTACACAAAAGGAACCAAGTGCAAAGGGACATATATTGTCTAATTCCACTTCTGTAAAAGCTCAAAATAAGAGATTAGTGTTGATTACCAGGGGCCAGGGCAGGGAGGAGTAGGAAGTCACTGTTCCAAATAGTGGTGATGGAAACACAATGCTCTGCGTGCAACTAACACCTCTGGGTTGTGTACTTAAAGGGGTCAGTGACACTTTTTATGCTGCATAGATTTTAGCATAGGTTTTTTTACATGTTGAAGGGTACTATGACTTTAGTGGGTCCCCTCCAAAAATTCAGATGTTGCCACAGGATAGAAGGAAGAGATGAGCCTTTAAGAGGTGGTTAGGGCTCAAGAGCTCTTCCTTCCTTTGTGGGTGGGATGAAAGCTCTGGTGAGGAGGCCTCACAGAGCGTTCTGCTTGCTTGCATGCTGCCTTCAGGTTGGGAGGACTTGTATTCCCATGCTGAGAGGCAGCACTACAGACGAGGTGGAGAGCAGCCCTCATTAGACCCACTGGCTCCTTGGTCCTGATCCTCCCACCCTCCGCAAGTGTCAGAAATAAATGTCTGTTCTTCATAAATTACTAAGTTCCAGGCATTCTGTGATAGTAGCACAAATAGGCAAAAGAAAAAGACAAGAAAGTATCATTGTCCCCACCCCTGGCACCACATGGCGCACAGTCCATGCTGAGCAGCAGCTGCAGCGCTTGAAGGGCAGCGGATAGAACACCGTGCTGACTGCCTTAGCTTTCCAGGGCTGGCCCCTCCGCTTGGGACGTCCTCTCCCTCCCATTACCTGCTGGACCTCAAGGCCAGTGTTCCCTTCTCTGATCCCCTTCTTCTCTCACAGAAGAGCCTGCTGCTTCTTTTGTGTCTTTTTGTACATCACACCAATACCACATCTACTGTATTCTATGTGATTTACTTTGCTGTTATAAATACTGAGGTGTAAGACACTCGAGAAAATTCACTTTTCAGTATACATTTCTGCAAGTGGTGACAAATATAGCCAGTGCTGCACTGGCAGTGGTTTTATTATTTTCCAAAGCCTCCACACCGCTCTGCTGTCAATCCCTGTCCCCACCCCCTGTCATTCATTGCTCTTTTTTCACCTCTAGTTCGTCTTTTTCCAAAGTGGCACATAAATCAAATTATGCAGAATGTATCCTAGTCCATAGTGATTAGTTTTTCCTTATATTTCTGCCTCATTTTCTATACTTGAGCTCCTGATAGCAGAGATTTGTCTGATTCATCTTCCCCAACACAGCATAATATGTGGTCCATGGTGATTCCCTGCAGCTGTTCGCACAATGGAAGAGCAAAGCAGTATTAGAACATGTTTCTAACAGAAACAAGCTTCCCTGAGCTTACAGTGAAGTGGAAGATTCACAGAAAAAGCAAGATAAGGAGCAAGACAGTCCTGACCAGACAAGGCAGAGAGAGGTGACATTCCCCCAGCCCCTCCTTCCCAGTGACTGCCAAGGAGCTGAATGAAGTGAATCATGCAGCACGTGGCTCCTGCTTCTTCTTGCAGCAATGGTCACGTCTGGGGCAACTCCAGGAGGTCACATCTATGGGCAGTGCCCCAACACTTCCTGTTCCTGGGCACCTCTGAGACTCAGAACGAGCCATGCAGGAGCAGCCCAGCAGCCCTCACCATCTTCACCATGTTTGCATGTCTTGGATGGGGTGGAAGAGCAGAGAGATGCAGTGCTGCGAGGAGGAGCTCCCCAGAACCACCTTTCCCTGTGACACTCCTGCATCTGCCCCATCTCCACCTCCCTGCCTCCTCCAGAGTATACACTCAGTCGCAGGGAGGATCCTTCACTTGCTCTAATATCAACCTGAATTCAAGAAAACATGGCATGGCATAAGACTGGTAGTGTTACTATTTAGTGCTATGAGTTTCTGTTTTAGTCTTCCTGGAAGAGCCCAGGGAAGTCCTCACACCCACAATGCAGTACTCTCCTTACGGTCTCAGTAGGAACAAAACTCCCACATGCTTATTATTGCTCTTTCCTTCCATGCTTTATTAAAACTTTAATTAGTCCCACAATGGGAGCTCGTTGAAGGCCAGGGGCATCACCAGGCCCTCAAATTGTGTGTGAGCCCTATCTATTATTAAAGAAAAATCACAACAGAGTAAGGGCCATGCAGTAAACACTACGTAAATATATCTTAAATAAACACATTCAATAATTCATGATCAGCAAGTACAAGCTACCTCTCTCAGCCTTTGAGATCACTGCCTCTCTGTCATATCCTCTGACAGAGCCAAGAAGAACCCACCACTCTTAAAGATACTAGTAGCTCATTCAACCAACTATGGTCTAGGCGGGCTGAAGCCTGAACTTAGACTTTTGGAGAATGTGGCAGGGATATTGACTATTTCTGATTACTGAAAAATTCAAAATTAGCTTTAAAATTTCTTAGTTAATTTTTTTTTCATAGAGGTGAAAAGTAAAACGACCATCACAATAATAGCAACAATCATGGGTCAAAACACCAAGAATATGTTTCAAGCGCTCCATGTTTAAAGTGACATTTCTTTTCAATTTTATCCTTTGTGTCTTCAGCAACAGGTGTCTTTATGTTCTCTTAACTCTCAGAACTGTTTGGTTTACAGGAGATGCATAGTTCTAGAATCCTGCTGGTGTTCCAGCCCTGCTATTCAGAGGGGACCTGTTCACATGCAGCTAGTGGAACGGAGTCTTTTTCTCCTGTCCTTGTCCCTGAACCACAGCATTTGTACTTGCAGTCCACATGATGTAGTGTACCCACAAGGCTTAGTGTATTTATTCCCACAAGTTTCTGTTAGGCCCTAGAGACACAGTACTATAGGTGGATAGACAGAGACAAGAAAGAAATAAGTGACAGGTGCCACCTGAGACCCACACCCAGAACCTCCCCAGAGGTAGCCCACAGTGTGACACAGTCCACAAAGGACCCTGCAGACCAACCACCACTCACTGACCTGAGGTTGCCACTAACAATACCACAAGGATAAGAAAGGTACCCAGGCTTCGGAGCTATAATCCTGGGCCCACTCTAGGTGGTGGGCTGTGAGATATTCAACAAGTTCCTTGACTTTTCTGAGCATTTGGTGGGCAGAGGAATGGTTCTGGGATATGTAGCTAGCAGTGAAAGCATTCAATGAGATAGAATATGTAAAGCTGTCACAGAGCACATAGAAGGTATAATTCCTTTCCCTTTTCCTCCCCACTTTCATGAATGTGAAAGTGCACTGCTATTTGGGGTGGCACAATTGGTAGACTGTGTCACACTGTGGGCTACCTCTGGAGAGGCTCTTGGTGTGGGTCTCAGATGGCACCTGTCACCTATTTCTTGTCCTTTACTCAGCACAGTAGCAGAAGAGTCTGGCAGATGGAATGCTACAGGCCTGTATGCTGTACTTTAGAGATGACCTAGGGCAGTGGTATGCTTGTGGAGCTCACTAAGACAGAAGAGGGGGACAGAAAGGAGAGGAGGCATTCAGAGTAAATCCAGTGTCCCACACATAACTAACCCCAGACCTAGGTTCTAACACAGGCCCCCGAAGCCAGGACCCATACCATGCCCTCGTTCAGGCCAAAGTTCTGGTCTCTTCCTCATTAGTTCTACAACAGCCAGACACAGGGCTCTGATCTCTCCCCTTGCTCTTTTCTGAGAACTTAGTTCTCATAGTCTCCCAGCCAGAAACCCTAGGGCTCACTGAGAGCACTCTCTTGGTGGACAGAAAGAAGAGGCCAATGATACATGAGTGGAAATCTGTGGCTGTGGTCACTCGCCAGGCCTTGAGACTGAACTTGAAAAGCCATCTGTGCCCGTCTCCATCAGGCTGTGCAGCACACAGGGATGGCCTTTGCAGGCACCTCCTCCATGCTGCAGGAGAGAAGCAGCCATCTGATGATGGAGCAGCCAGAGCCAGCCTGTTGGAAGCAGAGGCTCCAAGGAGGGACACCGCAGGGACGAGGGGGACTACGAGTTCAGGGTCACAGCAGCTCCCACTCTGCTCACGGGGCTGTTCCTAATGCTGGGCTAACTGAACGGTTGTGCTCTGCTTCAGCTCAGTCATTGCTTTCTGCTTTTGGCTGCCTAACTTTGGAATGCTGGGCCAACTGTTTAAATGTATGTACATTTCCAGCACAGCTCCATGGGGGTGTTTATGCATTGAATGTAAAACAGGAACCTCATGATGGGACTCAAAAAACCCCCCAAGGACCAGGGTGACTCTGGCATCTCAACTGTGGACCCCTAAAGAGTGTGTTATGATGTCACTTTGATTAACCCAAATGCTAGACTCCACCAGAAAATATAGTGTATTTCTGCATGCAAAATATACATAAGTAAAGCACTATAAGCCTAAAAAAGAAATTTGATCATGATAAACCAAATAAATAGATGATTGATTATCCCTCTACATAATTCAATCATGCACATCCCGTGGTAGGGAAACATTTGGACCAGGTTGCAAATATCTTTCCTCATTTAACAATTCTGATAGACTCAGAGGTAGTGCCAATAAGTATTAATTTCCCCTAGGAAATTTTCTTCTCAATGCGCATATCAAGCTTGAAGCCCTTCAAAATATGCAGATTCTCAGAATTTATGGTTTTCACCTGAAGCCATTGTTTTTTTGTTGTATGCTAACAGTTCACAGTGTTTATCACAGTAGCTTAAGCAAATTGCTCTCCACTATCCACACACTGTATCCTCAGTCTTTTGCCATAAGACAGGTTGTAACAGCTCAGCTACCTGTGACCACACCTCAGGAAGGGAGAAATGGCAGTTCCCAGGGCTCTTGCTGTCCACAGCCCAGATGTGCAGATGTGAGAGGCCGACTTTATGGGTGAGTAGGAAACCTGGGCTATTCAGTCTCGTCCAACACTGCACAAAAGAAGACTTAGGGTCATGTTGAAAGGATAACTGTTATTCTCAGGATAAATAGGGAAACTCAGTATCCTCCATCACCTCCTAGGCATGCTCATGACAGAAAGATAACATGAGCTAGTTAACGAGGAGTCAGAGATTTTGTCTCCTTTCTGCACATCAAGCAGAAATCAGTGAAGCATATTTAAATATTCCAGAAATGGAGGACTCCTGATGTAAAAGTAGACTAGGTCAACATAAGCCTCTAGAGTCTTGTAGCGATCCATCTAGTACAAGGTCAAATGGTAGGATTGATGTAAATCTATTTCACTTGGACTGCCTAGGGAATTTGCCTCCTATTTCTCATGCAATTTGATTTGGGTTGTACCACTGCCCAGGAAAGCTGGTGTGTGTGTGTGTGTGTGTGTGTGTGTGTGTGTGTGTGTGTGTGTGTGTGTGTGAAGCTTCTTGGGAGCAGCACTCAACTCAAGGGGAGACTAAGGTCTAGATTTCAGTATGAGTTGAAGATAGAGCCATAGTTCTTCAAAATGAGGACAGATAAGGGAATTAGCTAACATGCAATTTGCTTCCATTTTGTAATTGATACCTTTAATCATTTATTTATTTGGTACAGGGTTTAGCTACACAGCTCACTCACAGTGATCCTCCTGTCTCAGACTCCCCAGCACTGGGATTATAGGGTTGCACCACCACACCCAGTTTTGGTGGCTGATGCCACATGCCTATGGTTCTGGAGCCAGCTCAGCATGTGGTGTCGGGAATCAAACCCAGGTCTTTGCCAGTCAGGCACATAGAACTCTTGGCTATCTCCCCAGCCCAGTTTACTTTGTTTTCCATAGAGATTTTTTTTTCACAGTGCTGACAGCCTCACTGCAGGGTCAGCTTAAAGATATGGTGAGGGGTGTGGCTCCAAGGGGCAATGGGAAGCATTGTGGGCTCGACCCAGTCCTTTGGCCCATGCTGGATGGCTCAGGGAAACTCACCAGTGATTTGGTCCCTTCACAGAGGTCTGATACTTTGTGCTTCTAAGTGGTTGTTGTGCCTTATATCCAAATGTCACTGATCATGGGTGTGTGATACTGGATTAGTCCACACCTGGATATGATGCTAAGAGGTGAAGCCTGGTGGGAAGCAGCAACTTTCTAGGGGCATGGTCAGGCTATAGACTAAAACCTCTACAAACTGTGAACCAAAATCTACCTTTACTCCCTTAAGTTTTTGACATTGAATAATGCATCTCAGGCATGAGGAAGTGATTAGACAGTGATCATCACATGTTTAAGCATCAGCTTAGCAGATAAACTTTGTCTAAGTGTTCACTGGCACATTTTAGAAACTACTAAATTGTTTCTATGCTAGAAAGATGCTCAAAAAAAAAAAAAAAAAGAAAGATATGCTGAAGTTTTAATCTCATGTGCCTCTAAATGCAACCTTGTATGGAAACAGGATCTTTTCAGAGGTCAAGTTAAAATGAGGTACACTTGATTAGAGTGGATGATAATTCAACGGCTGAGGGCTTTATAAGAAGAGAGAAGTTTAGACACAATGTGTTAGATTTCTGTTGCTATAACAAAATACTTAAAGAAACAAACTTAGAGGAAGAAAGATGTACTTTGGCTCACAGTTTCAGGTCACAGTTGGCTGGCTCCAATTCTGGAACTTCATGGTAGAAGAGTGTGGGGGAAGGCAGATCAGCTCACAGTGGCTGGAAGCAGAGACAGAATGGAAGAGCCATGGAGAAAGGAGCAGGGGCTGGGCTCGGGACTGGGGAAGGTGAGTGCCCCGATCCACTTCCTTTAGGTCTGCTGCTCACCTCCTATTTTTAATCACTTCTCAATAATGCTATCAAATTATGATTGAATCAATGGATTCAACTGGTGAAGTTAGAACCCTCATAATTGAATCATTTCCCCCAAATCTGCCATCTGGTAAATAAGCCATGAGTTTTAAGAAAATAATTCAAACCCAACCCCCCCCCCCAAGAAATACAGGCAGAAAGCCATGAGACAAAAGATGCCTAGGAAGCAGATTTGAATTATGCGTCCACATGCCAAGGAGCACTAGGGATTGGTAAGCAATTGTCAAAAGTTAAGAGAGAGGCATGGGGTAAATTTTCCCTCTGAGACTCTAAAAATATCCAAATTTACCACCCTTATCAGTGGAAAACCTTGTTCCAGAAAATATCACACTTATGGGCTGGGGAGATGGCTCAGGAGAACAAGTGCTTCCCTGACAAGTGCAAGGGCCTGAGTTCAATCCCCAGTTCCACTAAAAAAAAAAAAAAAAAAAGAATTGCACTTATATCCTGGGCATCTAGAGTCCATAACTATGAGATAAAAATTTCTGTGGTGAAAAATCATCCTGTTTGTAATATGTTATGGAAGCTCCAGTAAAGTAATATAAGAATTATCTCTCACACAGACCAATGTCATTGAAAGAATATTCATTAGATCCTTTACACGGCAGGGGTAAAGGATTTACCTTTTTTGGTCTCAATGGCTACTCTACTTTGATGAGACTATTGGTTTTTTGTTTGTTTGTTTGTTTTTTCTTTTCTTATGTATTTGGTACAGGGTCTCACTACACAGGGTCTCACTACACAGCTCGCATTCATAGTGATCCTCCTGTTTTCAGCCTGCCCAGCACTGGGACTAAAGGCGTGCACAACCACTTCCAGTTTTGGCGGCTGGCTTAGTGCACCTGGGGATGGGACTGGAATAGCACATGGTGCCAGAGATCAAAACTCGGTCCCTGCTCTAATCATGGACTTAGTGTGCTGATCTACCTTGCTGGCCCTGTTTTGTTTTATTTTTTGAGACAGGGTCCCACTATGGAGTTCAGGATGGCCTTGAATTCAGTTTGACACCCAGTACCCAGACTGGTCTTAAACTCACAACAATCTTCTGCCTCAGCCTCAGGAGTGCTGGGATTACAGGCAATTGTTCTTGTGGTTCTTTACTGTGAATTATTGGAATGTATATTCATTTTATGCTCTTAAAAGATTATAAATAAATATATATATGTGTGTGTGTGTGTGTGTTGTCATCAACTAAGTTATATTTCATTTTTTAAAAAAGATATATTATGTTTTAGTATTAGGGAATACTTTGCTCATCATGAAAAGGTGACCGTGTTTACTTTTTTGATAGCATACTTAGCAGTGATGATACAACACTATCATCTGCTGTAAAGGTGCTAGCCACTCCCAGCTCATGCTTGTGCCATCAGTAATGCCTGCTTGCTGGCAATTCATGGAAGAGTAAATTGCCTGATGACAGTGCTGAGAGCACCACTGTATTTACAGGCCATTTGAGGAACTGTGACCAACTACATGGAGAAGGTCACATTAAGACACATTCAGCACCCATGGAAAGTACACAGCTGTTGATGAACCAGAGGACACCCTGCCTTGGACCATGATGCCCTGAAGAAGTAGATACCTAAGGAAGATTTGGTGATAGCAGAGGTGGAGACTCACTACACTTGTCTGCAAATTTGTTATGAAGTTATTTGGGCCTCAGAATTGATTATTGTTTTGGACTAAATTTTCTGACTTTGAATTTTTTTTAACTGATTGATCTAATTTTCAGTTCTGTTGCCATGAGCTCATTGGGACTGCCCTGGCGTGATGCACAATTCTGCGAGCCTCCCTGCAGACTTTCTGTGCTGCCACCATTTGTTTTTGCTTGTGTTCCAGGCTGCAGTTGATCTAAGAAGACCAAAAAAGAAGCTTTAAAAAAATGGCACTAAAAGAGTTTTCTTCTTATTGTGAATGTATATAATATTTCTTCAAATGCAAGGGATATAAAATCTGCTTACATTTTCTTAAATCCACTTTTTAAAATGGGAAAATTGAAATCTCTTTATAAAATCATCTTTTGAATTAGAAAGAAAGAATGTCTGGCACCTTCACAGCTGAGAACTTTCTGTGCCCCCAAATTAACAAAAGAGTAAATTGCTCACTGGGGTCATTTGGCCAGGCAGAATGAAAAAATAGTTTCTAAAGTGAAAAACAACCATCCTGGTCTGTAGAAGTGTTTTACTGAAGACAAAGAAGACATAAATGTGTATATACTATACACATATTATATATATATTTATATATACATCTTGAGCATAGAATCCAAATGGAAATGCAAACTGACCAGATGTCAGTGTCAACAAAGTTATTATTACTGACAGCAAATACCAAATACCCAGTAGTAGTATTTGCCATACTGGGGATAGAACTCAGGGCCTTATGCTTACTAGGCAAATACTCTATTAATTATACCTCTAACCTTATAAGTGTTGTTATGTTGACAAAGAGTATAAATGACTTCTCTCTTCTTTATACTCTTCTGTACTATCCAAACCAATATGAAGTTCTATTATAATGGCAAATCATAATTAATTGTTAAAATGATCCCAAGAGCAATCTGATGCTATGAAACATGTCCACAGACATTTGGGGAACAAACATGCCAACAGAACCTGCTGTTACTCTGTTACCAAGGATGAGGAGTGGCCCAATTTGGATGAAACATGCTCACACCAATGCCAAAAGACAAGCCACTAGAAGCAGGCTTTCCAGGTGAAGTCCCAAAAGGCTGGTGGCCCACGACCAGCCTTCTCAAGCTTGAATTATCATGAAGTCCAAGCTGGCACCATTTTTGTGCATCAAGCTTATTTTGTCTTTAATCCCAGCCTACTTTGATGTGTTCAGATGAAACACTGAAAGTTTTTAGAGCAGAGAGAGCAATGAAGAGTCTGGCTCTTCAATCTGTCCATCTGGAGAGACACACTTTGAATCTAGAGAACTTCTGGCATCGTCACAGTTGAGAACTTCATGTGCCCTGGAATCAACAAGAGAGAGTAAAATATTTGGCCTGGCAGAATGAAAAAGATTAACTTCAAATGGAAAAAGAAATAAGCTTTCTTTGCTGTAAGAACTGTGAGTTGCAGTGGATAAACTTATAGAGAAAAGACATTAACCCTGAGGATATTAAGCAAAGTGCTAAGGGGAATTGGTATCCATCCATTAATTCTTGTATTTGCCATTCACTCACTCATGCAACCACTCAGTAAGTCCAGTTGAGGGCCTGTACAAGCACAAGTCCTCCCAAAAGCAGAAGTTCGCAAAATTTGGATCCAGGATAACAATGAAGTTACTTTCAAATAATTTGTTGGAAATTCAGATTCTCAAGCGCAACCCCAGAACTCCTGAACTGACCTTGCCCCATGTGTGTTTCAACAAGCTCTCCAGGTCACTCCCATAGATGCTCAAGTTTGAGAACCACTTCTCTGATGCATGAGCGTGTTATGTGAAGTGGGGTAGGAATATTGACAAGTACTTCAACTAACAAGGACCATGGTATGTGGAAGGAGCCCATTTCTCTAAGGAAGCAGAATGCAAAGCAACCTTTGACCCCTAGATAGACTTTCCCAGAGGCTGTTTCTTCTCACTGACTGCCTGATTCTGTGGCAGCTGCCCAGTCTACTCCTGTAAGTTCCAGTAATATTACTCTCTTAGGATTCCAGACAACATGCTGTTGTCACCATCCAGTACAGTATTGATTCGAAGTATTTTTTTGCAATTGGTTTCTAGAATGAAGCATAAGATGACTCAAGTGAAAAAAGACCGTTCCTTTTCTTGCTGTTGTTCTCCAATCAGGACGTCTCCATTTGTGCTCTTATGCAATGGCTAGAGTCCAGTCCTCATGGAGCAATCAGTGCAAGTCTGCCAACTTCTGGGAGCTCTTAATGGGTATAGAAAAAGTTATCTGATAGGTAGCTAAACCCACATGACATGTTTAGAACAGACATTTCCTACTCACAGTGACATCATCTTATTTTCACTGTCCTCTTCCCTTTTTGCTTCCTCACTGAAGCATCTTTACCAAAGAAAAATAATTCTGAAAACCAAGGCTCCTATCAGATTGAACAGGCCTGGATACAGCTATGTGGGGAACCAAGCTGCCTGTGATGTGAGCTAACTCCAGGATATGCAGAGACAAGAGGAGTTGTTCTGCTGCAGAATATGTCGTGTCTCCTGTGCTCTTCTGCTTCTTCAGAAAGGAATGTCCAAAGGGGTGTGGTCAAGAGGTTAGCCTCAGCTATTCAGACAACAGCTGGTTGCTTACATCACTGCCTCCAAAGGACCTAATTTGGGATCCTGTCCGTAGAGCTGTTTTCTGGATAGAAGATATGGAAACAGTCCAAATGAATTTGTTTTCTGTTGTTCAAGTAGTATATAGCCTCAGAGGCTTTAACCTGCAGATATTTATGTTTCTAATTACTGGTGCACATCTTTATTTAAATTCTTTCCCTGGAGAATTTAATACTGATATGCAGTACAACTGGATGGGGAAAAGGAGAAAAAAAGGGAGTGAAAAAAAAATATACACATACATACATACATGCACACATAAGACAGTTAAGATAATTATACTACTAATTTCTATTAGTTCATTGAAAGAAACAGTGCTTATATTGTTTGGTCAATTTTGATTGCCTATATCTTGTGATCTGAGCAACTATTTTGAAGATAACAATATACACCAAGATAGCCATTGATAATTTCCTATCAGCTTGTTTTGAAATTATTGTTTTTTCTCTCTCTTTAAATTAAAAAAATAAAATAATACAACCATTACCATTTATTGAGAGCTTGCAATATGTTAAGCACTATGTTATAGGGCTTGTAATGTCTCAGTTCACAGCTGTGGAAACTGAAGCTCAGAAGTAATTTGTTCAGGGTTATGGAACAAGTGATTCAAAAGATTGGGATTTGAATTTAGGTCGGTGTGATGTGACTATGTTGTGGTATCTCTGATATACCTACAGTGAAGGAACAAAACCATGGTGATCCATTTAGCTACAGAACCCATGATTGTGTCCTTTATAAATGTACTTGGACAAGGGCTCAGATAAAGCATGTAGAACAAGGACTGCATCACAGATTGCTTATCAGCCAAACGCTGACAAAACTGACAGAAGGGAAATTTACCACCAAATAATAGATTCCAGAGCTGGCAAATAGATTTTATCTCACTGGCTCAAATGATGCCTGGCACTCTGTGTTGAGGAAGAGTCTGAGGCCATGAGCTACGGTCAAACCTCTGTATCCACAAGCTCTGCATCTGCAGATTCATCAAACTATAGATCACAAGTGCTTACGAAAATAATTGATCTGCACTAAACACATACAGAGTACTTTTATTGTTGTACTGTAATAATCCGGTATAACAATAAGTATTTGCATAGCATTTATGTTGCATTAATTAGTACTAGTAATCTAGAGATGATTTGAAGAATATGGGAAGTTATGTGCTAGCACACAGACATAATGTTTGGGTGGAAGAAGCTAGGCAAAAAAAGGTGCATATTGCATGATTACATATTTACAGTGGTCAAGAATAGGCAAGATTAATCTGTGGTGATTAATCTTGTCAAAACCACTGTACAACTAGGGGTGGGTGAATAAACTGGCCAGTGACATGAAGAAATCTGGCTCCTGGAGATTTCATCTTTATTTGGGTGTTGACTCCATGGGTATACACATCAATATGGGAAAACACCACTGTGCTATATATTTATGATTTATTTACTTTACTGGGTACAACATATAGTAGGAAGGAAACAAACTAGTTTTCTATTCTACTCTGAACACAACGTGAAATCCCTCACTGAGATGAAGGCAGGTGCTTACATACCAAATTGAGATGAAGGCACCAATCTGTTTTCCAGCAAACACCAGTGTCCCATAATTCAGCTCAATTCTCCCACTGTCTCTCAGGAGTTGGAATCATGTCCCCCAGGTTGATGGCTCAATCCCACAAGAGTACTCCCCCTTCATATGCCAATCAGTAGATTCAGGCTGGGACATGTGTTTCTAAGCAACTGGTCTAGGGTGGCTCACAGACTCAGGTTAACTTTGAACTTACACTTACCCATTTAGCTAAAGGAATATTACAAAAGATACTGAAGAACAGCTAGCAGGACAAGGCATGTGGGACTGGCCCCAGCCTCTCTCCTGGCATACCACCATCTGTGTGCTCAGTTACCCCAAAGCTTTCTATACCCTACCCTTTTGGGGTTTTTTGGAGGCTATATTATGTAGATGAGCCCCCACACTGGGGATATCCAGGAGCCCCCAGCTTCCTATCCCCTGAGTAGTGTACAAACGACATTTAACCACTTCACAATTGCCAAGTGCTTTAGGAGCTATGTGCCAGGAAACAGAATAAAAAACAAGCACATGCTTCTTACTATAAAGTGAAATACTACAATGTTACTTCATTAGCAAAAACAAATTTTAAGCAGGTTCTTAGTCCCTAAGCTGGATAGGGACCCAGTTTGTAGGACTCCGTATGCACATATACTCAGCATCCCTCCTAAACACACACCTCACTCCTAGAAGGAAGAGCAGAGAGTATTAAAACACATATTCTGATTCTCTTGGATTTCTTTACATTTTTCTCCCTGCCTCTCATTGCTCCTGAATTCTGTTTTGGTTTTTGTGTTCTGCCTTTGGGAAAGAGAGCTAATCCAATGTATACAAAATCATGTCAATTCAGCCATCACCCTCGGGCCTTTCCCTCTTTATTTTATGTGATTCTCTCTGTTCTGTTTTGGATGGTCTCAGCATGACGTGGTGAAAACCTAGGCAATCACTGCCACTGGCCCTTTAATTCACCTTCCCTTCCCCTGCTCTCAGGAAAGCACTGCTGCCACATGTGTGACCATTTAACTCAGCCAGGCTCCCTACAGGCTCAGAGCAACCTAGCGGCAGGACGTGCTGTCCTCGCCAGCTGTCCAGAGGGCAGTGGGTCCGCACCACCACATTTGCCTACCAGCTGATGTTCTGGTTTGCATGGTTTGCTGACTGAGGACAAAAAATACCAGATAATCTAGTGTTGCAAGTGGCATCCCAGCGACCTAAAGGAAACCAGTGAGGCCCGTGAAAATACTGGGATGAGAACTGTCAGAAGAGAAGGCAGCTTCTCCCACAAGCACTCCAGGGACCACTGAGAATGGAAAAAAAGAGGCAGGAACTAGATAAACCGGTGTTAATCATTTTGGATGATGAATATTTGGCCTATCTTTAGAATCAGGATTTGTTAGTAATAATTCATCTTTGGGGCTTGGGAGATGGCTCAGTACAATAATCACCTGCCTGGCAAATGTAAGGGCCTGAGTTCAATCCCTGGTTCCTCAAAAAAAAAAAAAAAAGTAATAATTCATCTTTAAAAGAGCTATTTTAGTAATATTCAGAAAATGCTATCAAAGCAATGCTAGGGTCATCCCATTGGGAAAAGATAGATACTAAAATGATTTATTTGGAAAGTTCATTACAAAAGCTTTATTCGTGTCTGAGAGAAATTAAACCTTTAAAACAGAAATATCATAAAGATCAAGAAGTTGAAAGATGTATTGTTGCCAGGCATGGTGGCTTATGTCTGTAATCCCAGCACTCAGGAGACTGCGGCAGGAGGATTTCTGTGAGTTTGAGGTGAATCTGGGCCAAAAGTGAGTTCAAGGCCAACCTGAACTGCACAGGGAAACCTAGTCTAAAAAAAGGGAGGGATGTATTGTTAGTAGTAATGCGAGTGAACTTTCAAGAAAAAAAAAAGAACTAAGGGGAAAAGGCACAAGGCCTGAGGAAGTGAACATCAGATGGTTGAGGGACATGGCTGCTTACACATACTGAAATGCAAGACACGACTTTCTAATGACCTAACGCCTACTCTGTATATATTCTTCAACTCACTTAATCCTCAAGATAACTCAGAGACAGGTGACATTCCACCCACTTTGCAGAAAAAGAAACTGAGGCATATTCATTGCAGTTGGCTGAATGTGCCCCCCACCCCACCAGATCTGTATGTTGAAATCCTAACTCTCAAGGTGATGGTATTACAGAATGGAGTTTTTGGGAGGCTATAAGGGTAGAGGTCTTATAAAGGCATTAGGGCTTTATTAAAAAGTCCCCAAAGAAGGTTCCTCCTTCCTTCAACCATGTGAGGAAACAGCAAAAAACAATTGGCTCTGAATTAAAAGAAGCCAATCAGGGCACCTGTCCTCATCAGGGCACCGAACTGACATCTTAGTTTTGGACTTTGTAGTCTCCAGAATGATGAGAAATAAATTTAGGCTGCTTACAAGCCATTCTGGATATGATGCTCTGTGATAGTAGCCTGAGTGGCCAAGACACTTACATGAAGACCGTGAACACTGGCCTGGCTAATAAAGGACCTGTACTTGTCTCCTTGTGATGCCTGTGCTCCTTCCACTCTATCACCAACAGTCCCCATGCTGGATTGTCTACCTGCAACCCTACTTCTTAGATCAACAGGGGACTGGTGAAGTGAAACAGGTTCTCTAATACTTGGAAAACTGGAGCTGCTATTGTTTTGTTCAGGATGATAAAGTATATGTTAAATCAACAGTTTCAGGGCAAAGATAATTTCTTGGCCCTTGCAAGTTTGCTTTAGTTCCAGGACATCCCAAGGAATTCTGGTTCACTGCGAAGAAGACTGAGAGTCCTGAGCAATCTAAATGTTCTCCGGAAGACAGTATGAAGAATTCCCTGTCCTCCTGAAGGGTCTCCCAGGAGGCACAGTGAGTTCCTCTCTCAAGATTTCTCTGAGACTTTTAAACCAAATCGTGTATCCCCAAAACTAAAGACCTCCAGGATGTAAGTAAACCTTTCATCAGAATTTACTTTTAAAAGTAAACTAAGAATCATTTTCTGCATTCTCCAGGATTCTCCAGACACACACCTGCAGCTCAGCATTGCCAGGAGCTGCATTGATCCAGTATTAGGTGATTTGGAGCCCAAACTGGATGCAGCTAATGGTAAAGCCTGCTAGTTGCTAATGTACTCACATATACCATCTCATTTTATTTTTCTAATAAACCTAGAAAGCACTTCATTTGCCTTTTGCAGATGGGAAATAAAGAAGGTCAAGGCATCTGTTCAGTATCAGTCCTTATATGTGGCAGAACTGGCATTTAAGTATAGGACTTCTACTCATGTGTGCCCAGCTCATTCCATGTCGATCACTTTCCCATAAATGGTGATCAGCTAAAGGATCCTCACTATTCATTATCATCCTAACCTTACCAGGCACTGAAAGGCTCATGACAGCATGACAACAGGGAGATGCAGTGCACTCATGTTTCTAAGTGTTTAATACACTTATGTAATCACCACCGAAGTACAATCCTGAGTGTTCATTTTGTGCAAGGTCCTTATCCTGAATAACCTCTGTGTGCATATCAGCTTCATGACATGCACGCAACAGTTGTTTCCACAAAGTGTACTCCAGGTTATCCCTCAACTTTTAGTATGTACAGTATTTTTAGATCAGCTCAACTGAACCAGTAATATGAAAGAATTATATTCAAAATCACTTCATTTTTTCTGCTTGTCATCTTGAATAAGATTCCAGTCCTTTAAACTGTAAGATGTTGGGGTCAGCTAGAGAGTTCAGTGGACTGAAGCAGCTACTTAGGCAGGTACAGGGACGGGATCCCTGGTAAGCTGTGCCAGCCCCATCCTAGAGGCGTGCTGAAATGGCAATTCAGACTGGGCATGGTAGGGCATGCCTGTAATCCCAGTGCTTGGAGCCTGAAAACAGGAAGATCACTATGAATCCAATCTGTGTAGTGAGACCTTGTAGACCCTGTAGCAAACATGTAAAATAAACAAATAAATAAAAAGTATGATGTTGCATTTTAATGAATTTCTGAATAAGGACTCAGAAATACATATAGATATATATATATATGTATATATTTGTTTCCTACCGAGAAAGCTCTATAAGATAATAAAACTAAGATTATTAAAATATTAATTTATATCTGATAATCTGAACAACTAATTTGAAGACAACAATATGCAATATAACAACCATTATTAAGTTCTCATCATCTTGTTTAGTGAAATGTATACCATTTCTAATGGATTTTTTAAAAGTATGTTATATTCTCTTTAAAGAAATAAAAATACCCTGCAAAACTCTCTTTCAAGTTTGATGGAGAAGTGAAATACTTCCAGACAAAGAACAACTAAAGAATTTCATGATGACAAAGCCATCCCTTCACAGGCTGCTGAAAGATGTTCTAGAGAGAGACCACAATGACCAGAACGCCATGAAAGAGAATGGAAGGAACCCACTAAACAGGACAGTCAATTAAATACAGGTTACAAAGGAATCAACAATACCAGGTAAATATCATGACAAACATAAGTCAGCACATTTCAATTATAACCATAAATCTAAACGGACTCAATTCTCCAATTAAGAGAAATACACTGGCACAGTGGATTAGGAAACAAAATCCAACAATATGCTGTATACAAGAAACACACTTAACACAAAAAGACATTCATAGGCTCAAAGTCAAAGGATGGAAAACAATACCACATGCCCAGCACCTCAGAAAAAAGCAGGAGTAACAATTCTGTTCTCAGACAGTCTCAACTTCAAACCAAGAATGATCAAACGACACAAAGAAGGCCACTATATATTGGTCAGGGGAAAAATTCAAGAGTAAGAAGTAACACTCATAAATATCTATGCACCAAACACAGGAGCACCCAACTACGTAAGACAAATCTTAAGGGACATGAAAAACTTAATGTCTAAGAACACAATCTTAACAGGAGATCTTAACACACCCTTATCTCAAAAAGATAGGTCAACCAGACAAAAAATTAGCAAGGAAGTTACAGAACTGAACCAGAGCTTGGAACAAATGGACCTGGTGGACATATACAGAGTGTTCCACGCAACCACAGCTGAATACACATTGTTTTCAGCTGCACACGGGTCATTTTCTAAAATAGACCACATACTAGTCCAGAGGTCATGCCTAAGTACATGCAAGAAAATAGAAATTATCCCATACATACTATCTGACCACAATGCAATGAAATTGGAAATAAATGACAAAAGAAACCAGAAAAACCCGCTAAATTCATGGAAACTAAACAACACCCTACTCAGCAATCAATGGGTTGCAGAAGAAATTCAACAAGAAATTCAACAAGAAATTCAACAATATCTACAATTCAATGAAAATTCAAGTACAACTTACTGGAATTTATGGGATGCGATGAAAGCAGTTCTTAGAGGGAAAATAATAGTTATGAACTCACACATTAGGAAAACAGAAAGGGAACAAATTAGTACCTTAATGTTGCACCTCTGACAACTAGAAAGAGAAGAGCAAACAAAACCCAGAACGCAAAGACGGGAAGAAATCATAAAGATTAGAGCAGAAATTAACTCAATTGAGATGAAAAAAACAGCTCAAAGAATCCACAAATCAAAAAGTTGGTTCTTTGAAAAACTAAATAAAGTTGATAAGCCTCTTGCCAACCTCATCAAAAAAAGGCAAAAGAAAATTCAAGTACAAGCGATAAGGAATGAAAAGGGTGAAATCACCACAGACCCAGTGGAAATTTAGAAGATTATCAATAGTTACTTCAAGAATCTTTACACTCACAGAATAGAAGACACAGAAGAAATGGACAGATTCCTCGAAAGGTACAAATTACCAAAAGTGAATCAAGAAGATATTACAACTCTCAATAAGCTGATAACAGCCAACAAAATATGAAACGTAATAAAAAGCCTACCGACAAAGAAAAGTCCAGGGCCTGATGGATTCACAGCTGAATTCTACAAGAAACTTATAGAAGATATAATCCCCACACTCCACAAACTCTTCCACGAAGTTGAAAAGGAAAAAGTCCTCCCAAAATCATTTCTGGAGGCAAGTATAATACTCATTCCAAAACCAGGGAAAGACACAACCAAAAAGGAGAACTACAGGCCAATCTCCCTCATGAACATAGATGCAAAAGTACTCAACAAAATCCTGGCAAATAGAATACAGCAAATCATCAAGAAGATCATACACCATGACCAGGTAGGATTCACCCCAGGGATGCAAGGATGGTTCAATATTTGAAAATCTATAAATGTAATACACTATATTAATAGACTGAAATCTAAAAACCACATGATCAAATCAATTGATGCAGAGATAGCCTTTGACAAAGTCCAACACTCATTCATGTTCAAGGTCCTACAGAAAATTGGAATAGATGGATTCTACCTTAACTTGATAAAAGCCATCTATGACAACCCAAAAGCTCATATTTTCCCTCCTAAATGGGGAAAAACTGAAATCTTTTACTCTTAAATCAGGTACAAGACAAGGATGTCCTCTATCACCCCTCCTATTCAATATAGTCTTGGAATCCTTAGCAACAGCCATTAGAAAAGAGGGAGAAATAAAGGGAATAAGAAAAGGGAAAGAAGAAGTTAAATTATCACTATTTGCGGACGACATGATACTTTACTTGGAAGACCCCAAAAATTCCACCAAGAAACTACTAGAACTGATAGGGAAATTCAGTAGCATAGCAGGATACAAAATCAATGCACAAAAGTCAATAGCATTTCTCTACACAGATAACAAACACACTGAAAGGGAAACAATAGAAACAATACCTTTCACAATAGCACCATGGAAAAAGAAATATCTTGGGATTCACTTAACCAAGGAAGTCAAAGATCTTTTCACAGAAAATTATAG